>PVJO010022257.1:0-27980 GCA_004026905.1 Hystrix cristata | reverse complement strand
TTCCGGTTCTTCCACATACACCATGCTGGTCCCTAGCTGTGTGCCTTTGATGGAGCCTGAACTACTCTTTCCTGTTCTTCATTTGTCAAAACTCTGCTCATTGTTTTAAAGCTTAGTACAGCCTCCTCCTTCTCCAGGAGGCCATCTTTGCACTCATTCTCAGTTCCCCAAGGTGGACATGTAGCTTTTCCTTGTGCCCTAGCAATACCTGTAACTATAATTGGTGTACCGTAAAACTAGACATCCTTTAGGAGCTTCATGCACTCATAGGAGAGGTTGTTGGAAGGTGATTGGATCATGGGGCAGCTAGAAGTGACCTGCTGTTAGGAAGTGGGGCCGATGCATCTCCCTCCCCGGCTCCTCCCTCTCTCTTCAAGCTTGTGGAACATGGGCTGAGATTTTTAAAATGTGAGCCAAAATAAACCTCTCCTCGTTTGAGTTGTGGATGTTGGGTATTTTATCCTCACGAGAGGAAAGTGACTAAAACAATAATTGTCAAGGAGTAATAATTATTTTTTGCCTCTGCCTCCACTGCTAAGGGGTAAGCATCTAAGATCAGGGAATAAGTATTAGTCATCTTTGTGCCTAGCAATTCTGGGGTGTTCAATCTCTGATAGACATATGAATGAGGAAACAAGTGGCCAAGCATCTGAACAGTGTGTGGCCAAGGTGAGAGGTGGACAAGATACTGATAGGTAGAAATTGGTCACCTCTCTCTCTCCTTTCCAATTCCAGGAAAGAATAGAAGACAATGAAAGCAACAAGAGCTGAAGAGCCAGAAGTCCCCTGACTCTGTCCTTGGCTACTGAGTCTCCTTGTTGGTGATTCAGATGCAAAAGTGAGAAGCTGATTATTAGGTTAAATGACCATAGGTACCACCTACTCTAAGCCACCCCCACTACCAGCCTGATTTCCTTTTCGCTGCTGAAGACAGAAGCCCTCCTTGCCCCAGTGAGGGTGGGTCATCTGCTAGGAAACATGGCGCATTCCACGGGCAGAATCTCTACCTTAGTCTGTTGCAGCTGCTATCACGAAATTCCGCGCGCTGGGTAGCTTAAAAATGATGACTATTTACAGTATTCCGGCAGTTCTGAGATGTCTAAAACCAAGGCGAGGGGCAGATCCAGCTCCTGGTGAAGGACAGAGCTTCTCCCTGTTTGCCACCTGGTGCAAGGAGCAAAGGAGCTTTCCCAGGGCATTTTTATGAGGGCACTGCTAATGGTCTGATGCTTCTGTTCCTGCACACACGTGGAAACTTAATCTTTAATGCAATGGTATTGAGATGTAGGCTTTCAGGAGGCCATTGTGTCAGCTTCCACTTTCAGTAAGATTAAGGCCCATACCAAAAAGGCCCTTGACCTTTTTTCTGCCCTTCTGTCCCTTCAGCCATATAAGGACCTAGCATTCATCCTTTCCAAGGAGGGAGACACAGGTGCCATCTTGGAAGCAGAGAGCGGCCCTCACCAGACTCCAAATCAGCCAGCAGCTGCACTGAGGACTTCTCTGTTGTTTGTAACCACTCTGTCTGCAGTATTTTATACAGCAACCAAACGGACCAGTCCCATTCACTGGGGGCTCTACCCTCAGGAGACCTAATCACCGCCTTAGAGGTCCTGGCTTCTAATAACATTGCCTTAGAGGTTAGGATTTCAGCATATGAATTTCAAACAGAGAGCAGGGGACACATTCAAACCATGGCAATTTCTCCAAAGGCCCGTGAGTGTGGCGAGTGTCCTGTGACTTGGACGGTTTGAGATTCAAAGTCAAGACTAAACGAGCCAAGAGAGATGCCGAGGGGGCAAAGTTTAAAGAGGGTTCGCTCTCATGCAAGTGCTGATGGGACTCACCCTAGTTCCAGCCATGACAGGGCTGATTTTGAGCACAACTTCAAAGGAGTCACTGATCTTCAGTTTCTTCATCTATAAAATGAATGGGTCAAATTACGCGGCCTGGTTGGTTTTCTCGCTAGCAAACGGCTTTCTGGCCCCCCGGCTCTTGTGTCGCTTGGCCTCCTCTGTCTCTCCCACTAGGCTTTTCCCCTTTGTTCTCTGAAGGCCTGGTGATCTGTGATTAGCCTCCCTGCCCATGCCTGGTTTGACTTTCAAGGGCTCAGTCATGAGCCACCTAGCAAAGGCAGCCGTGAAAGAACAACGTAACATCTGTTCTGGGCCTTCTTAGAGGACGTGCTTCACATTCCTCCCCTCAAAGCAAAATTGATCGGCCTTGACCTGGGGCCACACCAGACAGCGGGCTCCCCCGGGGGCAGGGTGCCATTCAGTACCCTGGTGAGGTCGGTCACCACATGGTCCTTGGCAGCCCTGAGGAATGAGAGGCATTCGCTTCCTCTCCTAATTTGCAAGAGTTATGAATACCTTAGATGTGAACTGAAAGTCACATCTTGACAGAAAAGGGGCCTAAATAAAAGACAGAAAATAGGATCTTTCTCAAAGGGGAAGGGGATCGAGAGATGGAGGGAGGAGGCAGGAGAGGAGGGAAGGGGGATAAAAAAGGAGTCGAGATGCATTGCGTGCACGCACTGACCCCACACGAGGAATGTAAACATTATGTACTGCGCACACGTATAGGTAAGGAAAGAAAGACAAAGTCTGTTCCCCTGAGTCGGAACACAGAGGAGGGACAGGCAGGAGGCAACAGGAGGGGCGTGGAGACGAGGGGCGTCGTTCGTCCAGTTCAGTGTCAGGTCTCACACTTGAGCCCAAGCTACTGCTTCCATCAGTCATGCTGAGCACGAGCACCGCGCCACCCTGTTAGACAGCAGGCATCTTCTCGGTGAGGAGCCCGAGTCCATCTCTTTGCTGCATCCACACGTTGGTCAGTGCGGATGAGGAGCAAGTCAATTTCTCGCCTGAGCGGCTGCTCCTAAAAGTTTGGAATCACTGTAGCATCCCTCCCCACCCTCCTACTCTCATACAAAAACATTCCCAGGTGTTTAGCCCATCCTCACACTTCAAGTCTCCCAAGCTCTCCCTCCCCTGGCTCGCCCCGGCTCCCCTCTCCCAGAACTGCTGTGCGTCACTGATCTTCACGCAGTGTGGGGCCAGGACTCTACGTATTATGCAACGAGAGAAAAGCAACCGTCTCAACTTGCAAATGCTACTGGGTGAAACAGAGACAGGACAGGAGCCCGGTTCTGCTGGCACCGGGTAGCTGGGCTGATAGAGAAAATACCAATAAGCCAGCCACACAGAAACGTGTTTCCAGCACATAAACATTCCGCATGAAACTCGTCTCCCTTGGGGCTTCCGTACAGCACGCACCCGAACAAAATCAGTATACACATAGATGCAGAACACGGCCCTACTAGATGTGTTTCAGCCAGCACAGACCAAAGAAGGCTGTGCTGGCAAAATTTTCAAAAGCAGGTATCATAGTGCAGAGAAGAAGGCCCAACGAAGATGCACACCTCGTGGACTGATACCACCTGCTCCTGCGCTGCGTGAACCATCTTCTTCTCATGTCGCTGCTCGGGTTCTCTTGACACTATCCTTCCAGAAAATGTGTATCTTTGCCTATCTTCTCTTAGCCTGATGTTCTGGTACAATTGTGCTTTCACTTCATACGATGCCAGATTTTTTCATACTTCTTCAAGTGATTTTATGTTTCTTTTTCAAGATGTGTTTTAGTCCCATGAATAGAGCATAACATGATTGTGGGAAGGGAAAGGATTCTATTCTTGACTTGTTCCCATGGCTTCAGCTGGTAATTATACAATGACATTTCCCAAACTTTATCCCCAACCTGTATACAAAATTTGCAACGGACCCTCTCCCTGAGAGAACTCCGGGGGCACCTGCAGTTCTGCACCTCCCCTTCTTCACCCATTCCTTGAATTCTCCCTAATGTGCTGCTGGGGAGAAAATCATTCTTGAGCAGCTTAACCCCACACTGAACATACTATGCTTATTTTTAGATAAGAAAAGTGAGGCAACTCTCTATAACCCGCACCCACTCCTTTAATAAATGTAGTGGAAGTTCATATGCGCCAATAGCAATAACAAACTTCCCCACTTAAAAATGAGGGAAAATCCTGAAAAAGGCATTTTCCAAAGAAGACATACAAATGCTCAGCAGGTACATGATAAAAGTGCTCAAGCTCACTAATGTTGAAAGAAATCAAAACCAAAACCACAATGATACATCACCCCACATCTGCTTGGTTGTCTGTTGTAAAACAGATAAGAGATAACAAGTATTGGCAAGGTATGGGGAAAAGAAAACCCTTATATGCTGTTGGTGGAAATGTAAATTGGTTTAGCCATTATGGAAAATATTAAAAATAGAACTATCATGCCATCTGCTAGTTGTACTACTGGATGTACATCCAAAGAAAATGAATCAGCATCTCAAAGAGCTGTCTGCATTTCCATGTTCACCAGCATTATTCACACTGGCCAGGCTAGTGGGTACAGCTTAAGTGTCTACTGGTGGATGAGTGAATGAAGAAACACACACACACACACACACACACACACACACACACACACACAAAACAATGCATTTGATAACAAATAGAGATCATGAAATATCACTCAGCCATAATAAAGAAGGAAATCTGGGGCAGTATGCTAAGTGAAATAAACCCTACGTACAAAGACAAATACTACATGATGTCACTTACGTGGATTTTTGAACTCTCAAAAGGTTGAACTCAGAACCAGAGAGCAGAATGATGGCTTCCAGGGGCTGGGAGTGGGGAGAATGTTGGTCAAGGGTACAGATTTTCAGTTAGAGTATAGAACAGGCTCTGGGGCTATAATGTACAGTTTGGTGACTATAGTTAATAACGCAGTGAGTCCCCAACTTGTGACCATTCGAGTTGCAAACTTTCACAGATACGAATGGACCTCACATTTCTAACATTTGCAGATACGAACAAATCTCAGAAGTAGCTCGCGTGTCTTCTGGAAATTGTCACAGCTGTGCTGCTGTGTGCTCACTGCACAGCTCGATAGTGTACACGAGTACAGTGCGCAACCAGAGCCCAGGATGTCTGGAAGTGAGAGGAAAAACCGGGGTGATGTGGAAGGAACTGCTGGGAAATGCAAAGCAATATACTGCATATCGTATATTTGTGTCGAAGGTGTCTAAGACTCACTTTGTTGGACTTAGGAAGGAGTCTGACGTATGAACGTTCTCCTGGAACAGACCTTGTTCCTAAGTGGAGACTTACCGTCCTGTCTTGTCCTGTACACTTGACATTTCTGAGGACTTAAGTGTTCTCACCAGCTCCCACAAAAGGTAAACCGTGTGAGCAGATAGACGTGTTAACTAACTCGACTGTTACCATCTTTTCACTATATATGTCTCTCAAATACCATGCTGTATACCTTACACACAATTTTTATGTCAAATATACCTAAATAAGGCTGAAAAGATAGACATAAAGTGAATGCAGTGTGCTGAACTCTCACGACACACCTGGAATTCCAGAGTGTCCTCCATGTCCCCAGCACAGCGCCTTCCGGTCCAGTCGCCAGCCCCGTGGAAGCGCTGCAGCAGCTTCCTTCCGAACAGCTCTCTGTGCCACCTTGCTCCAGAAGCTCAGCTGTGCAGAGCTCCCAGAGAGTGCTTCTCAGCGGTGCCCCTCTGCTCCCCACTGGAGCTGCATCTCATTTACACCGCTGTCCTGCCCACCAGAGCCACGCCCTGCACGACCGCTGCCCTCTGCCCTCTGCTCATGCCCTCTCGCCTCCCCCGGTGCCCACATGCACCTGCCCTCCCTCCTGCGGCGGACTCTGCCCCACACCCCCACTCACCTCACTTCCTCCAGGACCTGCTCAGACTTCCCCCACTTTACTTGTCTTCGTGATACATCGACACAAACTTTCTTTTTGTTGCCCAGCTCCTCTTATTGGAATATAAATTTCATGAGCTTATAGTTTAGTGACACAATCTGTTTCGCCTGCCTGCAATGCGTGCTCTATAGCTATCGAGAGTGTGAGTGAGTAAGAGGCAAGTGGCAAAGCAGGGAGCACACAGGACGGTAGAGGATTCCGAGATCGCGCCCCTTAAGAACTTCCGGGGGCAAAGGTAGACTATGACCTAGAAGGGACGACAAATCTGTAGAACAATTGGGGCGGCCATGAGACTGGTTCTGACTGCTGACAGGACTGACAGTAAGAGCAGATTCACTCTGCTCCTTCCCCGGAGTAAATGTGTCTCCTGGGCAGTTCCAGGCGGGCCGAGGCGTGTGGCAGGCGTGCGTGACCGAGACAGCAGTATGGGGCTGCACCTGCGCTGAGGCAGTAAAGACGTGGCTTCCTCGTTGACCACCACGTAATCATGCAGAGCTGGGAAAACCGCTGCTTGTCGAGCCCACAAAGCTAAGCCGAAATATACGTGTGTGTGTGTGTGTGTGTGTGTGTGTGTGTGTGTGTGTGTGTGAAGTCATACAGAATGTCCACTCTTTTGCACTCATTCATGAATTTGCGTGAACATTGTATCCTGGCATCTAATGAGCACGCGTTGTGGGCCAGTCTCTGTGCTGGGTTTTCGGGACACGAAGCCTCCAGTTTCCAGGATCCATGTGGTTAAAGGAGGGAACGAACACTTATCCAGGCCTTACTAACCTCTCTGCATGATAGGTGCTCAGGACAGTAAAGGAGAAACACCACGGGATGCCTAAATGCAGGCGTGTCAGTCCCTCAGGCTGCTATAACAAAATACCTTAAGCTAGGTCACGTACGAAGAACAGAGGACTACTGCTTATACTTCCAGAGGCTGGAAAGTCCAAGAGCAAGACGCCAGCAGGTTCACTGTCCGATCAGAGTTCTCTGCCTGCCGTGTAGCACCTTCTGCTGGGTCTTCAACTGGTAGAAGGGCAAAGGACTGCCTGTGAAAAGCCTGGTTCGTGCGGGCACTGTACCACTCACGGGATCACCTCCCAACAGCCCCGTGTCACCTAATCGCCTCTCCAGATCCCTACGTCCCAAAGCCATCACCTTGGAGATTAGGTTCAACACATGAACTTCGGGATGATCTCAACATTCAAACCGTAACAGTAAACCTTCAAGCAGTCCTGAGAGGTAAATATAATTCTACCCAATTTATAGATGAGAAAACTAAGATTTGAAGGAGAAAGTTTTCTGTCCTGACTTTCTATGTCAGTGAGATTCTGAGCCAAGATTTCACCCCAGTTTGTCTGACCTCGGAATTTCTGTTCATTTTGTCCTAACGCCCTCTTCTCTTCTCAAAGCAGCTCAGACACTATGAATGTGGCATATGCCAGGGAAGTTTGAAGGAGAGTTTTGGGGGGCGGGGTTTACAGATGAGTCATTTTGATCCTCTTCACGAAGTCCCTGGAACAGACCGTGGACTTCCATGCTGCTGACCCCTGGGAGCAGAGTGGACGGCCGGAGCGTACGAGTCTGGACTCTCAACACCAGTTTTCCCAGTGATTAGCTGTGTGACCCTGGATATTCAGTCTTGTGAAACCTCAGCTTCCTCATCCTTCAAATGGAGATGTAAACTGTACCCCTGAGAGGAGATCATTGTGAAATTAAATGAGATCGGTCATGGGGAATATTTAGCTAAACTCCCGGCGCAAAATAAATGATCCACAACCTTCTCCATGGGACAAGGAAGATAATGGTGAGGAGTATATTTTGGCCTCCACTGATAGGCAAGGGCCGTCTGGATGATCAACGCAGCTTAGCAGCCTCTGCTAAGAAACTGCTCCAGAAAGAGCCGGGATCTGTCCTTTGCCGTCCCCAGAGCGTCGCTTCGGACCTTAAGAAGGGCAAAGAGGAAGGCGATGCTGCTGTCCAGGCAAGGACAGGACTCATCTGCTCCTCCTCTGTTCCAGAGCTTTTTAAACGAATCCTCCTCATTAAAGGATTGCCACAGCCTTTCCAAGGTCCTGCCTGATCCGGAGGGCCGTATGTGTCCGTATTTATGGGTGGTGCTGCAGGGCACATTCCAGACTTCCCCTCGCTTTGGGACTCTGATCTGCATTTTGTACATGTCTCAGTCAGGCTCCTGGTGGCTGCTCTAGTATTTCTGCTGTGGCGGGCAGGGTACCCCCACCCCAGTGCATTTCGTCTAAATGTGGTTTGGTCTGGGACATCTTGGTCCTCAGGGAAGACAAAGCAGACTGAAAGCCTGTGAGGCCAGTTTCGCGGTAGGCTCAGACTCGCTCTGCTGATAGAAACCACTCAACACAGGGCACGGGTGGGGCACGCTTGGGGAGGACGAGGAGGGAGACGTGTTGAGATCGAGTGACAAGGAGATGAGGGTTTCTTCCAGTCAACGGGCCTGTCTGGGACACCAGCCACGAGGAAAGCCGGCTGGGCTCGGCACAGATGTCTGCAGTGTGGAGTAATCCCCACGTATTTACATTTCAAAACGATCTCCTGGGGGAGGTTTTTGGGAATTCACAACATGTTGTTGAGGTCAGGCAACCCTCTGAGGCCTGGGATCCTTCTCTCAGGACTCTTTCACATTTACCATGAGAAAAACCCAAGACATGATCTCTTCTAACTCTTGCTTCTGAGATTACAAAGAGGGAGCGGAGGGGTTACTTCTCTCCAGAATCTACTTTGTGCTTTTCTTATTCTCCAATAACCACAGAAGACTTTTCTAAAGTTCAGAGAGGAATAGGAGTTAGTGTTTCAAGGCCCAAATGCCCTAGAAAGACCTTGGGCATCACGATAGGTATCTTTCCAGTGGGGTGCGGGAAATTAGAAACAGAGCCACAGTCGGCCAGTAGGGAAAGTCTGTTTCCAGGCACCCCGAGGAGTTCAGCTGCTGGCAGAGGGCTTTCCCAGGTGGCCCAGGCGAGATATCGGAGCCACCAAAGGACTTTCCACTTGCAGGTAGAGAATGGGGTCATCCCTGCCCTTGAAGCTGATTCAGCCAAGCCGCACGAGAAGCTTCCAGATCAATCAGGCAAAGCAGTGTCACACCTCTCCAGTCTCCTTGGGAAATTCACCATCGCTTGTCCTTACTCCACTGCAGTGGAAATAAGTTTACCAAATAAAATACAGAGACATCCAGTTGAATTTGAATTTCAAATAAATAGTGAAGCTCTTTTTCACATAAGTATATCTGAAATGTTGCACAAGGCAATTATACTCAACATTTTTTATTGTTAATGGAAATTCAAGTTTATCCAGGTGTCCTGTGTTTTTATTTTTATTTGCAATTCAGTAGATGACTTCTTGGTGGCAAGTGCTTTTGTAGGCAATGGACTGTCACATGGCACAGGGCAGCCTGTGCAAGGGGTGTGATAGGAAATAGGGCTTGCAGGCCTCCCAGGAACCCACCTGGCTGTTCTCGTGTTCTCCCTGCACCTTTAGCCCTCATTATTTAGCTCCTGGTGACAAGAAGCGAGGACCCCGGGGGCAGGCCACTTGGGGCTGAACTCTACCTGGCTCCACAGCTCGTCAGCCATGTGGTGTGTAACTTCTGTACACTCCTAGTTCTCCTATCTATAAAATGGGGCAGTAATAGTAATTGCTTTGTAAAGTTGTTTTGAAGCTTGGATCTCTGGGAAGAAATAAAAGTTGTTAATTATTATTGTCAGTGTTATTTCTTTGTTGGTATATATAAAAGGAGCTGGGCTGGTAAGAAGCATGTGGTCTTATCAGAGCTGGGGTGGAATTTTGGGTCTTGGAAGCCTTTGCAGTTAGAAGAAAATGATTTGGGGAATATTTAAATAAATCTGCTTGTTCTAGAGAGGCTAGGGAAGCTAAATGTCTGACTCTGAACTTCACTGATAACTGAGAATAAGATCTTTGGGGGCAAAAAGGCAGAGACAAAAGAAACGGTGGAGAGCCTTTTGCAGCAACTCACCAAGTAAGAACCACAGGAGTACGTGATTTGTGAGCCATGAAGAGAGGCCAAAGCAGGATTTGCACCTGGGGCAGCACTAGGCCGGGGAAGGACAGTGAGTGGAAAGTTCTAGGTATTCTAGTCCGGGCTTTGCACCAGCGTTCCCTGTACATCTTCTGGCAAAACTCTCCCCCTCCGGCCTCCAGTTTCCCCATCGGTAGAAAGGAGATGATCGCGGCAGCTCTGCTCCCAGCTGTCGGAAACCTCTAGAAGGAACAACCCAGCTGCCTCCCGGGGACTCACCTCCCCACTCTGCCCTGTGGCCTCAGTCAGCCCATCGGAGCTCCGTTCCTCGCCACGTCCCCAGGCTCCAGCACTACAAGGTGCAGAATCTGGGCCCTGGTGACTGAGGAGTTTGTAGGAACGAGGGTGGGAAGGGTCGTTTTCTCTGGGCTGCCTGCGGCCTTGGTTCAAACTCCTCAAAGAAGGCTGCTCAGCTCCGCTCTCCACTGATGCTTCCTGAGTTGAACCAACCGACTTGGGTAAAATATTAAGTCCATTTGTGACATTCACCCAGCTGACATTTGGCTGCAGGTATAAATGGTGCCCCATCCACACGCTGTTCATTTTCTGTCCCCCAGACTATTAACTCTGGCTGTTCTGTGCCCGGTTACCCCTGATCAAATCTTTCATATTGCTCCAGAGAGAGCCTTCTAGGGACTGGAGTTTTCTCCAATCAGACTGTCTCTCTGCTTAAAACCTGAAATCCACTGCAGGGACTCTTTATTTGAAGTTCATGGCCAGCGTTCAGGGAATCTGTGAAAACCCTAAAATGTAGTATACCGACCTTCGTCTGTGAGCATGCAAACTTTGATCAGACTCTCAGAGGGGTCTTGACCACTTCCTTCCCCCCAAACTATTTGCAGACTTCTGCTGCACAAAATTAAGCCCCAGCTCCTCACTCTGAAGGGGACGCAAGGCATTTCATGGTGGTTTTTACCTGCATCATCTTCATTCATCATCTTTCAGCCCTAGCTGCTCAGACACATCTCACTACTTCCCACTTCCTTGCCTCTGCTCATGTAGTGTCCTCTGCCCTGAATACTCTGCTTCTGACCCTGTCTGGAGACCTCCCTCGCCCAGTCAGCCATCAGTTAACTAGTGTAACTCCACCAAGATGTCCTCTTCCAGCTGCTTCCTGTCTCCTGAACCCCTGCTCTGGGGCAATGTCCCTCCTGCGGCTCCTACTGGACAGGCGCCGTGCTCCTGTGAGAGGAGAGCTCCTCGAGGACACAGCCATGCCTCACTGTCCCTTCCCTCCCTTCTTTCCCTCAGCCAGCAGGGCTTGGGACCAGAAGCACCAGCCTTACCTGGGCCTTGATAGTGGGAGACCCAGGTAGGGTTGGAAGCTGTGCTTTTCCACACCCTGCTGGGACCCTGACACCGCTCAGACCTGAGGGCTGTGCCCGAGATGCTCTTGTCTGGTTGGCTGGGAGAGTGCCTACCCGCTTCCTGCCTCCTCTCGCCACCTCCAGAGCTTGTCTTCCCAAGACTCCCAAATGACCTTTTCAGATTGTGTAAGGACCGTGCTCAAAGCTCCTGGGGCTTCCTCCTCCTCCCGCCCCTCACCAGGACGGCCACACGCTCCCTCCTGCTACTCTGATGGCAGCACCTGACCTGTTCTGGGCTTCTCAGACCCACATCCCCGCTGCCTCTGGCACTGTGCTGGGCTGAGAGAGGTGCCCGAACGAGAGGCCGGCCTGTCCAGGGGAGGGACAGTCAAGCACAGAGACAGATCTGGACACACAAGTGACGCTCATGAGAAGCAAGTGACAGAGCTGTGTGGGGGTACAGAAGTGGCAAGAGGAGTTTGTTTGGAGATTTCCATTCTGAACTGATTTCTAAGTGTTTCTAATGGTCCGAGGGTGGGTTTTCTCCGTCTAACCTTCCATCTACACATTGTCTCACTCCGCGCCTCGGTCCCCACATCTGTCAATGGGGATGTTGGGAGGAGCACACCAGAGTGGACAGTAGTCCCCAGTATCTGCAGGAGACTCATCCCAGCACATTCCATAGACGCTTGTAGGTGCAGATGCTGCAGAGCCCTGCATAGCCAAGCTTTGCCATACATACATTCTTATGATTAAGTTTAACTCTCATATTAGGCACAGTAAGAGATTAATAACAGCTACAACAGAATAAAACAGTGTACTGTAATAAAGCATTTACAACTGATGAGCGTCTAGCACACCCCCAAGCTCCCTTATTACTGGGGCAGATTCTTGGTTGCTGTTTCTAGGACTGGCCCCTTTTGGAGCTTCAGTGGGAAAGGAAGTATCTTCTGAAAAAAAGCAAAAAAACAAAAAAACGCCTCGGAGGGGACACCTTAGGAGAAAGCTTGAGGTTAGGCTGGGGGAGAAGGGAAACCCCCTCCGTGGGGAGCCTCCCTCTGTGGGGTGGTGTCGCTGTGAATATGAAAGTAGACTCCCAGCCCAGGCTTACCAGAAGGGCAGTGAGCTCGCAAGGGCCTTACAGAAAGAAAGCAACCCAACAGGAACCAGGGCCCCTGTTCTGGGAAACTGTAGGTTTCGGGGCAGAGCCTGGCAGGCCCCGTGTTTACAGACGCTAGGAGAGCTGCACCCAGCTGTGCCAGGCACATGGTAACTCTCCCTGAGCTCTGCGATCGTCCTCTGGGGCTCAGAAGTTGGAGAGAAGGCCAAGATCACTTTCCCAGAGCCCAGGGCTCCCGGCTCCCTGGACAGGCAGCCTGGCTATGGCCCCTGGGATGAGGTGAGAGACAGCAGGCTGGGTAGGTTGGCCATTCTTTCATTCATTCATTCATTCATTCATGCCCAGTTTTCTCATCTGTGAAGTGGGAAAAGTAATCCCTTCCCTGCCGACTTGGCACATATGTACTGCAGTGGAGCAAGGTGGGGAAGGGCTGCTATAGAGACAAAATGAGATGATACTGTCTGTCATTCACTTATTTAATGCATACAAGCCATGCAGCTGCTATAATAAAAAGAATAATTAACAAGTACTGAGTGCCAAGTATGTGCCACTACTTCAATGTTCACGACCATTCTGAGGGAGCTGTTCTGATTTCCACTTACAGATGAGAAAACACAGCTCAGAGACAGAATTCATCAAATAAGCTAGGTACTGGTGGAATCGGAATTGGACTGAGCATACTGTGCTGAGTGATGAAGTCAAATGAGGCTACAGACTCCTTTGCTGTACTAGAGTCAGGAATCCGACTGCACTAGAGTCAGGGATCTGCACGGCCAGGAAAGTTTATTTCCGACCTCAGCACTGCCGTGCCTGGGCCGTGGCCCAGTGTGTAGTAGCTGCTCCTTAAATGTATGTGGACAACTCGAGTCCCCAGAAGGAAGGTAAGACGAGGTAAACCTGTGTGCGGGGAGGACAGGGGAGCTCTGTGACAGGGGTCTGCAAAGGACTCTTGAGGTCTGCGCTGGATGCTAATGGCCCCACCCCAGCTCCCTCCACGTGGTGTTTTGAGGAGGGCTCATTTCCAGAGCTACAGACGGAGAAGTGTCCCAGGAACAGTGCAGGATGCTGTTCTAGTAGCTGCTGAAATGCGTAGACGACCACTTTAGGGGGACAATAAGAGCTGAACCAGGACCAGAGACCTTGCAAGAAGAGAACCAAAACTCCCCAGGACCCACCCTGCCTCTCTCTCCTTCTCAGCTCCCCAGGCTCCTGGAAGGCTCTCAAACTCACAGATGTGATCCCCACAGATCAACTTTTGGGGCACAGAGCAGATGGGGAAAGGAAAGGCATAAGTGTAGAGGGGCAAAGTAAAGACAGTCTGCAGGCCAGAAGGAGGCACAGAGGTTTCTGTAAAGCGGAGTGGACAAAGGGGATCCCACTGAGGAGAAGGATGTGCAGTCATTGTTGGGAATACTTGGAACATTCACTAGGGAGGAAAGATGGGATCTAGGAGAGGAGGCTGGAGAGAGAAGGGCTGGGTCATGGAGAGTGGGTGGGGGCTTCTCTCCTCCAGTTCTGAGAGTTATCGAGGAATCTAAGCAGGGAAATGACTTGGAGGGTTGAATTTTGGGGCAAGTCTTCTGACGGCAGCATGGAGAGTAATTTAAGGAAAGAGAGAGGTTACACACTGGAGGGACCAGTTGAGAACCTTCTGGAGCCCTCTTGGAGCAGTGAGGCCGAAGGTCTGAAAGGCAGGAGCTCGCACCTCCCTTGAGAAAGATGAAGACAAACTCATCAGGCCTGGGACCCCCTTCCCCGCAGAGTCCTTGTTGCTCTTCAAGGGCGGCCCCTGCTTAGCCCTCCAACCGGGCAGGAGCTAAAGACCAGAGTGAGGTCCTAGGGTCTTGATTTCTTTTTGGCTGGAGAAAGTTTATGAGAATCACTGGGAGAGATTGCAGATCCATACAGTGAAAGGGCTGCCTTGACCATACCCAAGAGAAAGAGAAGATCAGAAGAGCGGAAAGAACGGCCTCTTTTCTAGGATGCGTGGGAGCCCATGGTGGGGGAGGACCTGGATCCTGGAAGGAGAAAGTGTGGGCACGGGAGACCAGGAAACAAGTTGGAAAGAAATTGGTAGATCTCTCTAATTTTTTTCATTTCTTTTCTATTCTTTTTTTTCCTGGCCTTGAATAACATGGGACCTGGGAGAGAAAGGGGCATAGGGGAGATTGGGGAGATCCCAGGCAAGCGTTTCTGAGCAAATCAACAGCTTCAGGTGCCAAGAGGCTGAGAGGATCAGCAAAGGCCCACACATCGCTTGGATGTTCAAGTGTTGGAGGTGCGGCATGCTCCTTAGGGCTTACATCCAGTTGTCCCCCCAAAGCCTTGTGCGCTCATAGGTGGGGCCTGGGGGAGGCGACTGGATCGTGGGGGTGTGCTACTCATCAGTGGATTAGCCCACCAATGAGCTTGTGGCTAAGCGTGATTTGGAAGGGGAGCCTGGTCAGAGGAGGTGGTCTGGAAGGGTGTGTCTCCCTCCTCCCTCGATCTCTCTGTGCTTTCCACACCATGCGCTGAGCAGCTTCTCCTCTGCCCGGCCCGCTGCCAGGCCCCTCTGCTGCACCGCCCCACCTTGGAGCCGCAGACTGTGAGCTCAACAAACTTTTTCTCCGTAGAGTCCTGGCTACTATAGAGTCCTTAGAGTCAGGTATTGTACCCCAAAGCCAAGAAAGTAACTAAGATAAGGCCTTAGCTTCCAGAGATTATTTTGGGGGTGACGCTTTTCTCCAGCACTGCAGTATAATAATGTGCAAGCTCGCGGGTGGCAGCATAATGAGATGGGAGGCAGAGTGCTGAGGCAGCGCCGGCCGCTGGGGTGGGTGGAGCCTATGGATCTCCACCTTCTCCTTCCGGGCGGAAGCAGGCCTGCAGAGGGGAGATCGCTTTCCCGAACTACAGCGCACAGTGTCGTTGTTTCATCGGCCCTCTTGATGGTGCGTCAGGCCAGGTGGAGAGGACACGGGCGAGTCCGGAGGTTGACAGACTTTCTCCACAAGGGGCCAGACAGTCCATATTCTGGGCTTTGGGGGCCCACATAAGATCATCGCCGCATACGCTTCTTCTCTTTGACCCTTCGTTAAAGATGTTAAAACCAAGAGCCGGGTCGGTGGTGGAGATAAGCCGAGGGGCAGAGCGCCTGCCTAGCACGCCCAAGGCCCTCGGGTTCAAATCCCCAGGCCCATAGTCCAAGAAAAACAACAACAACAAGAACCTTAAAACTCTTCTTAGCTTACAGGCCATACAAAATCAGACCATGTGGAACAGGCCTCAGTAATACAATTTTAAAAACATGGTGTTAGATTTTGACCCGGATTTGAAGTTTGGTTTTGACATCGAGAGTTTATGTGACTGTTATTACATAGACTCCTTCTCCTGCTCTGCAAAAAAGACCAAACTGCCTCACTGGGCTTGTAAGAGGAGGCAGGTGTTCAAATCCCCACTCTGCCTTTCACCCATAATGTGACCTCCAGTGTGACACGCTCTCTGCCCTCAGTTTCCCCACGTGAGTAGTGAGTACAGTAGTACCAGCCTTATGTGGTTCTGTCTGGATGCAATGACACTTTGGTAGAACTCACAGACTGTGCCTGGAGAATAGAAATTTTATGTATTATCATTATTCTACAAATACTTAAGGTGCCTGCACAAGTCAGATACTTGGCAAATGGTAACTAAGCGCAGCAGCCGCTCCTGAAGGGGCGAGCAAGCAGTTAAAGAAGGTGCAGTCACACGGCCAGGCCTGGTTGTGTGGAGTTGGCCTGCCGTCACTGTCAGGTCTGTCCCGAGGACGGAGCGAGGCAGACTGTCTGCGTGAACACGAGCTCCTTCCCTGCCCGTGTGTGGGGCTGCCCCACCATCAGATAAGCACTCGTGTAACCTAAATCCATTCTAATCTCTGCAGAGATCTGTGTGCACACGCACACACTTGGCAGCCGTGAGCTGCAGACCCAGAACTCTTGCTTGCAATTCAAGCCATCTTATCAGTACTCGTGAGTGAACACTTGGTAGATCAAAGCTGCCCAGGTCAAGAAGGCTAATATTTGAATTCCAGACTTGCAGGCACAGCTCTGAAATTCCATGGCTCACAGTCAAGTTCATGGACAAAATCAAGTTGAGCATGTTATGGGACACAATTGCGGGCTCTGGAGGGTGGGTGGGGCTCGTGTTCAGTAGGCATTCGGGGACTTGCCCAGAATGGAATTCTGTGACATTGCAGCTAAGCACAGTTTAGGTTCAATGCTTTGTGTACCCTGGTTGGAGCGAACACATTTCCATGGTCCAGCGTGGGTATCGCAGGGATATTCATGTTCTCTGTAAATATCTTCTGCTGCTCTCGAGCGGTAAGAGGTAGAGACCCCATCACTTACCTTGTCAGTTAATGCAAAAACTAGAGATAGTGGACATAATCTTCCTTTTTTTTTTTTTTTGTACTGGGGATCGAACTCAGGGCCTTGTGCTTGCTAGGCAAGTACTCTAACCACTGAGCTAAATCCCCAACCCCAGACATAAACTTCCTGAAACCTAATAGGCTCTCAGCAAGCGATAGCTCTGTTTTTATTATTGCTCCTGCTATTCTCATTGTATCTAAAAAGTGTCCTTACTACTCCTGAACACACAGACCAAAGATTGTATCTGCTGCAGATATCAAATCATCTTTTGTTTTCTGCCCACCTCATTCAACTCCATCACCCTTGGCATGTTCTTTTCACATGGCATGTGGAACCTAAGACTCGTGAGGAGTGGACACAGGAGTAACATGGGCCCTGGACGAGAGCTGCCTGGCCACAGACGACACTCAAAAGGAATTCTAATGTCCTGCAGATTACCCTGAAGTAGAATGTACCCACGTCTACAGATTACAGGGAAGGCTCCTTCATGGTGCAAGCCGCGGATTAGCTCCATAGAGGAGCTGGACCTCCTCTCCCTTCCCTAATGTGGTGGAACCAATGGCCTTCGATTACAGAAAAGTAGGTTCACATCTTGGATCTGTCATTGTTTTTTGTTTGTTTGTTTTTGGTGCTGGGGATCAAATTCAGGGCTTTTCACTTGCTAGGCAAGCACTTGACCACTGAGCTAAATCTCTAACCCTTTGGATATATCTTTTGAATTGTGTCTTCTGGAGCAAATAACTTAACCTCACCGGGCTGGGCCTCAGTTTCCTTGTCTGTAGAATGGGGATAATTATAGTCTCTGCCTCAGGAAAGTGGGGAAAACATAATGAGAGAATCCACAGAAAGCACCGCAAACAAAAAACCACCTTCACTACATCGTTATAAAAGGAATCCACTTAGCCCTTCATCTGAAAAACATGGTATTCTTTCGTATTCTGCTGATTTATGACTAAATTAGTCTTATCCTACACCAATGTAACACTTTATAATAAGTTGAAATTCACCAAATTACCAATATAAGAACGATTTTGACCTGCGAAAGTGGCAACTTCACGGCAGCCTTCTGAAGCGCCCTCTTCTGCAATGTCATGGAAGTCTGAGAGCTGACACTGCTGAGCCGCCCCCCGAGGCTCCTTCCTCTAGCTCCCCTCACGTGGTGCTAAGACGCCGTCACGAGTGGTGGCAAGTGCTGCCTGATCCAAAGGTGAGGACCTGCCTCGTGGGACTGAGTCCCTTCCCTGAGACTCCATTTATTCATTCAGTTTGTTTTTTGAGTGAAGCCCTAGAGAGCTTGGCCAGCCTTTCTCTAGGACCTGAAATTGTTGGGTATTAGATGCTGGGAAGTTGGTGCTATGTTTTCTACCATTCATTTATCCAATTTGTATTTATTGAGCATGTATTGTGCTCCAGACTCTGCACTGGGTGCAAAAGGTACAGAAACCAGCACATTCATACATGAAGTCCTGGCCATCAGCAAACCCTGCTGTACTGGGATAGATCAAAAGAGAGCAAGGAAACAAATAAATCTGTAAGTTATGGCAGTAAATTCTGTGCCCGGAGACCACGTGGAAAGAACCTGGGTGCCCTGAGAGAAGGGAGTGCAGCCTGCATGCTGACAGAAACAGGAAATGGTGGCGGGACTTTGCGTGTCTGGTTACAGCAGCTCCCGCGGCCCAGCTCTCTTGCCGCCCTCCCTGCCCCTTGCTTATGAAGCTGGTCCTTGCGCTCTGGGGGTCCAGACGTTTCCCGCGTCGCAGTCTCAACCACGAGGTCCGTGCCAACACGGCAGTGGAAGCGTTCGTTCTTCTCTGTTTGAGTAAAGCACGGAAAAACTTCAGGGAACCGGGAAAGTAGGTCTGAAACTCGAGCCGCATCACGTCTTTTTGGATATGTAGCTTAGGTATAAATCATAAGTAAGTGATGTAACCCGGGATGCGGCAGGAGATCAAAAGGCATTCAGCATGGAGAGGCGGACAGGATCAGAGCATCAGAGCTCATCCTAGATACTGAGGTAGAGGCCCAGAGCGTGGACGTGGCATGCTCGAAGACGCACAGCTTGAGAACAGCTGGGCGAGACCCGAACTCAGGACTCCCCACCCTCGGTCCGCGAACAGGTGAATACCAGCTCACCCATTCGTTCGTTCATTCGTCCAACAGCAATCTGAGTGTCTGTTATGTGTCAGGCCCTGTTCTAGGTCTCGGAGTCACGGAGGTTCCCATCCGTGTAGCTTCATTCTGATCAGGAGAAGAAAGACAATAAAGAAGTAGAAAAAAATCTGGTGGTGCAAGCTGGGAAGAACCAGTAAGATGAACCGAGGGCTACGTCTCTGTGTGAATGTGGAGCGAGTCGCGATGGTCTAAATCGGGTGGTCAGGGAAGGCTTCTCTGAAGAGGTAACATAAAGTCAAAAACCAAATGACCGGAAGAGTCAGCGTCCTGAGGATGTGCGGGAAGAGCGTATCAAGGAGTGGAGACAGCTGATGGAAAAGCTCCCGTGCTGGAGTGAGCTGACCCGTCTGAGGCACAGACGGGTGGTGGCGGGCTGATGTCCAGTAAGCAAAGGTGTGGGAGGGCACCGGTGTGACTTGGGCTTGGGAGGTCAGCAGGGGCAGATGGCGGCTTCTGGGGCCAGGGAAAGGGTCAGGTTCTTATCTGAGTGCAGCAAAACCCCATCTGGGCAGTGTTAAATAAAGGGAGCAACATGGCCGAAGTCCCGTTTTAAAAGCCGATCCTGACGCCTCAGTGGGCAGGGAGAGTACAGTGAAGAGCGGGTAGTGTGGGCCGGAAGGCGGCAGATCTAGACTCCCGGGTAGGGCCGGGAGGGTGGGCGGAGCTGGCAGGTGGAACTGGCCGGGGGCTGGGCCTGGACTCACAGCTAAATCCCCAGCAAGCGGGTTGCTGTTCAACTGTGGGTAACTGGGGAAGGTAAAGTGGGGGCAGAAAACGAAGCAGGGTTCTGCTTTGCATCTCTCTCTACACTTTCGGACCATGAGAGCTCTACATCCAAGATCAGGAACTGACAAAATAAACCTGAGAAAGAATCAAGAGAAAGCCCTGGAGGACGGAGGCCACAGATCACTCTCAGGTGCCAGCCTGGCATCTGGTCCCCTTATCCCTCGCTGATTAATCGGTGTGGAACAGCCTGAAAGGAAGAACCAGCATCACAACCAAGGACAGAGAGCCAGCCAGAAATCGCCAAGGGGTCCTTGCTAGCACCGGAAGCGACAAGGTCAAGCCCCACTGGGGGTGCAGAGCTGGCCTGGGAGGGGGTTCCAGGCAAAGGCCTCACACCCGGGTGGGGGGGACCAGGGAGGAGAGGCCAGCTTGCGAGTCGAACAGTCCGGAATGGCTAGTCAGCGTGTTGCCTGCAGCTGAGAAGTAAGCACAAGGCATTAACGACATGTAAGGGAGCTGGTTGAAAAACCGGGCTCATCACTCATTCGTTCATTCATTCATTCTCCGGTACATTCACGCAATGAATCCTTACCAAGCCTAATCTGTGTGCAGCCTGTTCTGTGTGTAACACTTGATGACAGACAGGACTGACCCACGGAGCTCACAATCTGGCCAGGGAAGACAGTTAACAAATAAATAACCGTGTGTCAGAGCCAGATAAATACCATGGAGAAAAACAAGCAGCTCGTGAGCCGCGTGCACGTGGAGCACATTGCTTGCCGTGCGATAAGGCCTCGCTGTCCAGAAAGCAGGTTCTTGGCCCAGCGGCTGGTTGCTTCCACACCAAGGAAGCCTTCCCCATTTTCCTGGCTCCCAGCCCTGGAGCCGAGTGCTCTGGGGTGGGGGAGGGCGGAGTGAGGTCACAGGGCCTTGTGAAGCCTGGTAAGCCACTGTCAAGGCTTTGAGTTTCCCTGAGTAGAGGTGTTTGCAGAGCAACGGGGCTGGAGGTGTGCAGCTGAGAGAGGGGCTCGGTTTACCCCCGGACTGCTTCTTCACCTCCAGCTGACATCCCCACCTGCTTTGCAACACATCCTGTGCGTGGGTGAAGAAAGCAGAGACTTTCCTTCTCTCCGTGCGTGTCTGACCGGAGGTGTACCACACCTCTGCTTGTTTAGTGTCCTCTACAGAAGCCCCACGAGAAATCTTTGGGTAGGTGGGGGGAGGAGCAAACCTACTATTTCCTTTACACCTGATGATGCCCGCTCTCACCCACTCTGTCTGCTGGATGGTCGTGTTGGTGGGAGGCCTCAGCATGAGGGGAGAGACATCAGGGGACTGGTCTTGGGTGTGTCCTTGTCTCCCTGTGTCCCCTTGGTGAGACAGCGCTCCTTCCTCTACTGAGGGGAGGGCACTGCTGGGCTTATGGGCTCAGACTTCATTCTCTAAATTTCCTTCCTACTCTAATATCCCTAGAAGCCTCACCCATCTTTCCCTTCTTCAAGCAGTGTGGGAGGTGCAGGGTGGGGGGACCGGGGGCTGGGCAAGTGTCAGCCCAGTGGGCCATGCCCAGGAGCAGCCAGAGCTGCGGGGGTCCAACTGGTGACTGCTGGGGAAAGCACAAGCCCTCCCTGCAGAGGGGCTTCGACAGGCAAAATCCAAACCAGATGTGCGCCAGAGAGAGCAGGGCCTATTACAAAGTGCTGTGAAACGGCCCAGGGGAGGTAAATAAGCAAAAACAGGCCGGTTGCCTAGCAGCACATACAACAAAACAAGCAGCCTCTCGCTGGCACTGGACAGGGCAGAAAGCTTGCTGCATTGGGGGAGATGAGGCAGGAGTCTGATGAGGACCCGGGGGGCCTTCTCCCAGCAGCCCTCTCCCTTTCCCTCCAGGCCACTCCTGGCCCTGGGGTGACAGGGCTGTCGTTAGGTCGGCCCAGCCTGGCTCTACAGCCCCGGGGCCTGCAGCCAGCCGTCCCAGCAAGATTCAGGGCAGCGACAAGGGTGGTTCACACTGGGGAATTAAGGTGTGGGGGGGTCTGCGCCCATTTCTGAGAATGGTGTCCTGGTTGCATCCACCGGAAGAGGGGAGAGAGGGTCAGGGCCATAGAGATCCGCTGGACAGTCTCCAGCATATGTGTTCTTCAGCATACACTCTTCCATACTGTGTTTTTCTTGAGTACCTACTGTGTACCAGGCACTGTGATGGCCTGGAATGGACAACAGAGTCAGAAAGAAACACTCCTTGCTTGCAAGGGACCTGTAACCTATGGGGGGAGACAGCCATGAACAAGGTGTCTCACACTCAAAGGTATAACTGCAGAATCCTGCTAGATGCTTTGAAAGAAAAGCAAGAGACATGAAACAGCAAAGGTGGGGGCTGGATTTAAACAGAGTACTCAGGAAGTCTCCCTTAAGAGAGGAGGTTGAGTCTTAAAGAATGAGTAGGCATTAGCCAGGTTAAAAGCGGGGAAGAGTTCCACCCGCAGGGATGGCAGGCTCAAGGGCCCTGAGGCTGGCAGAGCACAGGAGGAAGTGGGCAAGAGAGACAAGGAGCCAGGGCAGAGTCCGCAGCGGGTGAGGAGGTGGCAGGCTGGCTGAAGCAACGTCACGTAGGCCCCCGCATGAGAACTGTGTGGGATTTGTCTGAAGATGACGGCGAACCCTCAGGGTGTGCTCATTGGTAAGTAATAAAGGGAGCTGCGGGAGTCCTGAGTTGATTAGATTCACAGTCTTACCAGATGACTCCTGAGTATAACACAGCAACTCTGAAAGGGAACAAGAGAGGGGTTAAGAAGGCCAGTTAGGAGGTAGGATTATTAGCACAGTGAAAAGGAAGAAGTTCGTAAACCAGCCCACGGTCACAGGCAGGGCTGGGATCCAAGTCTAGACTTGTGTGGTAACACAAGTGTCTGCCAGCTCCTGCCTCCCCAGACCAGCTGGCTGCTGGGGCGGAGAAGCTGCCCCGGCCCTGCCCAAGGAAGAGGTGTGCGTCTCCATCCCTGCTGCCTTGGACTCGCCTGCCACCTACCTGCCCCCCAACACACTCCTCTTCCTTCTATTATGACTCCCCACTCCGCTTCTCCCTCCCGCAGCGAAGCATCCCTAGCTCTGGCCAGCTCCACATCCCTGGTGGTCAGGAGGGAAAGCCAACCTTAGGAAGCACAGTGCGAGGGAATCAAGACGCTCTGGGCTGCAGCCCCGGACCTGCCTTGTACAAGCTACTCCTCCAAGGAAGCTGCTTGCTCTGGGCAGGTTACTCAACCTTTGTAGGTGGAATAATGCTTATCTTGTAACAGTAGAATCCATGGAAAATGTACCTGGGATTTCTGTTTCTTCATCTCCTCCTTCCCCTCCTCCCACTCAAGCCACTGACATCTTTGCCGGATCATTCTGACACCCAGAAATGTTGCTGTAAGTGGAGGACAGTGCTCAGCAGGACTGGGGGACAGCACCTCACCTCTGTAGCGGCGCAGCCTAGTTCCTGGGGAAGGGGGCGTCTGGGGTGCGTGGCTTGGATGAGAAGCAGAAAGCTGGCTGGTCCAGAAGTCTGACTTCCTCTGGGGCGGGCTGTGGCAGGTGGAAGATCCCGCAGCCCTGGAGGAGCACAACCTTGGCAGGGCGTGTGGGCTGGAGGGCCCGGCACAGTCCTGAGGAGATGTCCAGGGTCCTGTGGCCCAGCTCCCAGGCAAGTGGGGGAGCCCCGCACTGAGGGGCGTCCCTGCTGAGGGCCCTGTCCAGGAGGGCCCGGGCGGGTGTGGCTGTGAGTGGGATGGCAGAGGGTCACCATTCGTTGTGGTCGCCTTTGATCCTGGTGTGCTGTGGTCCTGGCTGGGGTACTGGGACAATCAGTGACATCTTGTTTCTTGATCTTGAAAGACGAAGGGTTCAGATCCATCGCTTTTTTTTCTTTTTAAATAAAAAATAATTTTACTTGGACCTTGAATTGGAATGCAACTCATACGTGTTTTGAATTAAACGTGGATTATTTTCCCCAGAACTTTTCAGTATCCCTAAAGATGGTACATTTTGGGCAAAGCTGCCCTACACAGTAGAGTTTCCTGCAGCCCACCCACGGACGGGCTCTCTGGCCCACTGTTTTATTTCCTATTTCTTGCACTCAGTGACCGTTTATCACCCACAGGGAATCTTTTCTAGCTTGCAGAAGCTGTCTGAAGTTTGCTACCACTGGAGAATGAATAGCCAATAAACAAAACAGGATGCCACCTTTGCACCCTGTGACACCTGGCTGGGGTCTAAGATGAAGCCGCATAGCTTCATGGAGATGTACCTAGCAGGTACATGCACACACACCGGCCATACGCACGCATACCTTCTCCAGTGTTGACCACCAAGTGGGCCTAGCAGCAATGCCATCTCAGCAACAAACACAACGAATTGTCCTGGGGTTGGTCTTAAACACCATTCTTCAGTAAAAGAAAGCCGTTCTCCTTGGAGAAATACAAGCTGAGTCTGGAGTATCTCCTAGTGGAATTCTGAGCATCTTAATTACTTTTTTCTCATTGCTGAGACAAAATACCTGACACCCAAAGTAAAGGGAGGAAAGTTTTATTTGGCTCACAGCTTGTAGAGGTTTCAGTCCACAGTTGGCTGGCTCCAAGGCAGGGTGGCCTGGCAGACGGGCAGACGGCAGCAAGTTAAGCAAGGGGCCTAAGAACCCTCTTTCTGTCCCTTATATGGTATCCAGGCTAACCGCCTTTAGGGTGGGTAGCACCCACCCTTAATCCTAGCGCCCTTAATCCCAGCATCACATCCTGGATCGCAGCAGAACTATGCCAGACCAATCAGTGGACTAATTTGGCAGTCGCATGCTCTAGATCCAGCTACCTCTGAAGAAGCCCCACCTATGACCGCATGAGGCTTTGGGGGGACATCTAGACACAAATCATAACGCTGAGGCAGGAGGACTGCAAGTTCTAGCCTAGCTTGGTCAATTTAGTGATTTAGCAAGACACTGTCTCAAATTAAAAAATAAAACTAAAAAAAAAAATTGGGCTGAGGGTGTAGCTCAGTGCAGAAGTTCTGTGTTCAATCCCTTGTAGTAAACACATACACATACACACACTCAGAGTATGGAAGCATGTGTAAAGGACATAGAGGGTAACCTGCAAAAACTCCCATAGGCCATGCCTAGGACAATTAGGCAACAAAATAAGTAACAATTTTATTGACAAGTAACCAAAAGAATGAAATAAATACCCATGAGTCTATTTTAACACAAATAGGTGATCAAACCTAATAAGTAGAGAGATAAAGAGAAGGGTCAAATAATCTTCCTTGCAGAAGATTTCTAGCAATGAACATAAAAGGAAGAGGGAACTAGAAAATCACCATTAGAAAAGTGACAGTTTTCCCAGGTTAGGTCACTGATGCATGCTAAAATTAATGAGTGAAACTTTAAGGATAAACAAGATATTTGCACAGCCCTGAACTACTTCCTTTAAAATACGTGTTTATTACTGCAGTGGTTTTGACATACGTCCTAAATTTTTTGACATGTTCTCTCCCTCCAAGAGTGAGGCTCACTCCCTGCCCTTGAGTATGGGCTCAGTTTCTGGCCCCGGGCAGTAAGCAGAGGTGGGAAGGGTGAAGAGCCTGGCAGACACCACCTCAGCGGAGGGATCAGGGCCAACCCCATCCCTGGTAAGTCACAGCGATGCTGCGTCCCCTCTGGTGGTGCACATGGGAGACAGCTCATCTCAAACCAAAAGCCTCGGTCTAATAATGAGGAAAATACCAGACCAACCCAGACCGAAGGGCATAGCATGAAATACCTGCTTGGTTCTGAGGTCAAGGTCATGGGAGATGAGCAAGAGTCAGGTGACACTAAAGAGCTAAGGAAAGTGACCACAACACAGTGTCTTGGGTTGTATCCTGGCACAGAAATGGAAACACAGGTGGAAAACTTGGTGAAGTGTGAATTATATCTGTGCCGTAGTTAATAGGCACACACCAGCATTCGTTTCTTGGTTTTGGCAAATACACTATTCGCCTCAATGCTAGCACAGCAGAAGCCAAGTGAAGGGTATATGGAAAATTTCTAGGCCATCTTTGTAACTTTTTTGTATACCTAAAATTGTTCTAAAATAAAAAAAGCGGGGGATAAAAAGAGTCTTTAAGATTGTCCCTGCGAATTCTCCCATGAAGACAGTGAGCATGTGAACTTTGCTGGCTCGGAATTCCCAGTGGAGACAAGGGCGGCCCCACCCAGTCATGGTTGCATGCTTACATTTCATGCATTCAGTTGCCTGTGTTCTGCTACAGTCCAAAAAACACTAAATGGAAAATTCTAGAAATAAGTGATACATGTGTCTTAAGTAACTTTTGTTGCTGTATATTGTTATAATGTGCTATTTTATTGTTAGCATTGCTAATATTATTGTGCCTAATTTATAAATTTTTTCATAGGTGTATACAAGAAGGGGAAAATACAGTATGCATCAAGTACAATACTGTCTGTGGCTTCAGGTACCTACTGGGGATCCCGAAATGCATCCCACAGATAAAGGAAGACCGGTGCATCTTCAAGGCATTCTTGTAGAGAAGCGCTCTTTCCGAGCACGGAGTGTGTCCTAATCTCTTCCGCGCCTTCGTCACCAGCCGGTGGTGGCATGTGCTGGGTGAGCACAGCTCTGAAAGACGAAGAATCCAGGTTCCAATTCAGACTTCACAGGGACTACTTCTAGAAACTTCTATGAAATGGAGATAAAAACACTACTTGCCTTGAGTGGGTCGGAACATTAAATGGCACAATGTATTGAAGTTTTTAAAAATGGCAAAGCCCTGTACAAATGGTCATTGGGACGTTGACCCAAATGCTAATCAAGCAGAAGGTTCACTTGGGTGGATGGGCGTTTTCCAGCTCTCCACCTTGACACGTTGTGCACAGAGCCGGGTGCAGCCTTCCTTTCCAACCTCATCCAGCCACTCATCCATATGCATCCTGCATGGTCCAGCCCTCCTCTCTTACCATGAATGCCGTCAGCCTCATTCTTTGCTTGCTTCTATTCACATCTTGGCAAAGAGAAATGAAGGAATCCTTTTTCTTCCATAGCACCAAAGGTGTCTCTCCAATAATACCTCAAAATTCTATCAAATGCTGATATGATGAGATGTCCTAACAGTAATGTTTACCATTCATGACAGAGTTCAAGGGTTGGATGTGGATTAGCTCACTGTTCCCAAGATTTGAGTCACTGTTGCTCTGCTTTCTGAGTATCACCATGTTGTCGTTTCCCCATTTTGCTCTGATACGGCACAGTGAGGTCCATAAAGCTTGGATGGCCAGTTGCCCCAGGTAAGAAAACACATTCCAGAGGTACTCGGCCAGCATCCAGTCAAGAAGCCACACTCCAGAGACAAGATTGCAGGCACTTTTACCTCCATTCAACACCAGAATTTTGTTGATTAGCATATGTGTGAAAATGGAGTTTGCCTAATAAAATGAGTGATTTTAAAGATCTACACGGTGGCTAAAATATTGTGATGATTCTCATCTTTGTATGAGTAGAACATGAGAATTTTGGCGACTTTTACCCTCCTGTCTGTGGAACGATGGCTGAGGTTTGACTGTAAACTATGAGGCATCCGGCCACTTACGGGGAGCATTCCAGGCATCTCTTGCTATGGTGGCCACCCCCTCATGAGGGTGGGGACACCAAAGACCTCTTAAAGACCGCATCGCCTCTCAATTCTGTTACATTGGGAATTCAATTTCAACATGACTTTTGGGAGAGACAAATCATGTCCTAGCTACAGGAGGAGCTGAGTAGCTCTTGAAGGCTCTGTCCTCATAGGAGGGCTCACTGGCTAGGCTCCCCTCTACCATGTGAGGATGCAGCTTCCAAGGCAGTGGGCTGGTCAGCACGGTGAATGTCAGTGTGACAGGGCCGGCAGCAGCTCGGCACTCGACCTTATCTCCAGTCCTTATCTCCGCTCTGCCTTACCTTCTCATCAGTTCTGTGAGCTGGACATACCGACACCTGGACCGTAGAGCACCTTTGTCTGAGTTCCTTATAGGCATACAGCACTTGGCAGGCCATTAGAAAGAAGCACACCTTCCTGCAGGCCAGACATAGCTGAAGTCTCTCTCCATCATTCTTTCTGCAGGGCACAAGCTGCAGGATTCTACTTGGTGGCACGACCTATGCAAATACCATTCCGGTAAACTTCCTTTTTACGAAGTTCAACAAGAACTGCTTTCTGTTTGCAGCAGGTGCTGCTGCGTTCATCGAGCCTCGCTTCCTTTTCCTCCCGAACGCACGGATGACCACATCGCCCAGCCTGCCGCGCAGCTCTGTGACAGCTCTGTGTTCTGGTTGATGAAAAGCGGAAGAAAGGATGCACTTCCAGAGCCGGCTCATAACACCCTGTCCC
>PVJO010022256.1:0-28257 GCA_004026905.1 Hystrix cristata | reverse complement strand
CCATCCATCCATCCATCCATCCATCCACCCATCCATCCATCCATCCATCTATCCATCATTTCCCATGTACTATATATTAAACATGGTGGAACACAATGTTTTCTCAGCTCTGTTATAAACAACACCAATTCAGCAAGGTGTTTATATGCTAAGCAGTGAAGGGAAGGGCTAGGGGTATACGATCCAAAGAACTCAGGACAAATGCCCCCATTATTCAGACTCAAATTGTTTATTTAAGGAAGCCCTTTTAAAATCCACTGACGTATGCCGCGAATCTCACACGGGTGCAGTGAGCAGCAGCTCTCTGTATATGCAGACACAGGACCCCTTTCGGATGGTAAAGCAGGACTGCCATAGAACTCACTTGGGGAAACAGTTGGGGTCACAGGAACACAGGTCCTGAAGTCAAGAAACTCTAGAATCAGCTTCATGCTCAACATCTCTGACAGTACAACGGGCAAAAGCCTACTCCCTCCCCTCTTTCTACACCCCATTAATCCTTGCACTTTACTCTCCATCGCACTTACCTCCAGAGGATCCAAAGGCTACCCTGGTCCATTTAAGGGACAAGTTTTACACGAACAACCTTTTGTTTCAGAAATTTCTGTCCATCTGCCAGGTCTTCACTGTCTGCCCTGGCTGAGATGCAAACTGTGCTCCCAAAGATGAAGCTCACAATACATTTCTGCCCACCGTTGTGAATGGGTGAAAGCTGGGGCTGTTCTCCAGGGAAAGCCCTGGAGCCTTGACCCCCAGGAACACGCCTCCCGGGAGTCAATAGGGAGATCTGGTTCAGAGCTGGGAAAGGTACTCTGGGCCTGGCCGCTTGCTGATTCTGCAGGGAGGGCTGGGCCCCCTGTGGTTCTGTAGGGGAGGGGAGTTGGGCTTCCCGACCTGGGGCAGACGATGTGGGTGAGTGAGGGCATGGGGATCTGTAATCTCTTCTCCAGGGCATCTGCTGAGGCGACACCCAGCCATATGCTTGCACACTTTGGCTGGGCCTTGAGCTCAAAGGCAAACACTCCCTGACTGTGAGCCTCTGCAGAAAAACTTGCTCTCTTCTGTTTAACCCGGGGTCCCAGAGGCTGCTGAAGACCTGAGGAGGATCCCTGGCTGGGCTCAAGCCTGAAGACTGGGCAAAGCCAGATCTAAAACACCCTCCCCTGAACCCCCAGCAAGAGTCATTCAATAAGTCATAGATTTCCTCTATCCCTAAGAAAACTGCACATACAAGTTCAGTGCATATCCCAGGTCCAGTGCTTCAGAAAGAATTCTCTCTCCGCAGGTGCACTACTGGATACAGCAGCCACTAGCCATGGGTGGTTATTTTAAAGTTAAACAAACCAAACTGAAGTAAAATCTAACTGCAATGTGGTTTATAGGATTGGATCCTAGACCAGAAAAAGGATAGTAGTGGGAAAACACGAAATCTGAATAAAGTATGATATATAGTTAATAATAACATATGATGTTAGTTTTATAGTTTTGACAATCAGACTGTGGATATGTGAGATATTAACAGGGGAAACTGAGGCCTGAGGGAGCTAGCTCAGTGTTAGAGTACTTGCCTAGCATGCACAAGGCCCTGGGTTTGATTCTCAGCATCCTCTCAAAGAAAGAATTTTTTAAAAAAGGACCCTCTCCATTGTCTTTTTTACTTTTGTGTAAGTATGCAAAAAATTTTGAAGTTCTTAAGTTAAATAAAAATTAAAATTAAATCGCCATATTTCAAGTACCCAATAACCATGTGTGGCCGGTGCCTCCCACACAGGATAGCAGTCATGGAAGGTTTCCGTGGTCACAAAAGGTTCTCCAGGACAACACTGCGCCCTCTGTCACTCATCCCACCCAGTGACTCAGCTGTGAAATGCCCAGATCCTCATTTTTCACTCACAGTTTCTCTCCCTGTGCCTGTTACGATTTCTCTCCTCTACAAATCACTATTTCCACACTGCGCTTGCAATCAGCCCACAGCAGGCTTCTCATATCTGCAGCAGTTTTTGAGGACGTCTGTTGTGGTTGAAACTACTTCTTATTCAGAAAGCCAGGCAGGAGTCAGCCCGAAGAAAGCTATCAGATCAATACACAGCTGCAGCCCTGGGGACAGGAGGGAGGCAAAGCTGCAGGTCCCTGGCCCAGTGCTCGCCCTAAGTACTACCCAACATCCAAAGAGTAGGACAGATTCTGGGGACTTGGGGTGTCTGTAGATCTCTCTGTCCCCAGCTTGTAACCAAGCAGAACCTGGTGTCCCACGAGCTGCACCATGAAGAATGATGTAGCTGTCTGCAGGGCCTTCAGACCCCCGTGGAAGCTTCAGCAGAGAAGCGAAGCTGAGCCCCCTGGCTTTCCTACCCCCTTGCTCCCCAGGAAAGGTTGGCTAGCGTGGTGTGGCTGGGTTATCTGTGGTTCCCCCAACATCTCTTTCCTTGTTCCCCTGCCCCAGCATCCCAGAGGGATGTTTGTGGCCAGGAAATGGGGCTGGGTTTTCTACACTCCCCTCACCATCCCCACACACCTCCACTGTGTTGTCTGTCTACTCCTCCCCAACCACAACACTCAGAAGGAAATTCTAGCACCTTCCTCTGGCTTAGCTGACCTGGTTGGCTCCCCTCTCTCATCTCATGGAGCTCCCCAGCTTGTTCCCTACGCTTTAGACATTCTGATTTGCTTTCTGCCCTCAACTCTGCCAGTTATTCCTGTCCCAGGACCTTTGCACTAGCTGTCCTATGGCCTAGAACTCCCATCCTATCTTGTCACTCTCCTTAAATTTTGACTAAATGTTACTTCCTCACTGAGGCCGTCCCTGACTCTCAGTCACACTGCCACACTTTTACTCCTTGCATTAGAACACATAAGCAATATCTGACCTATTTCCTGTGTGCTTGTTCGTCCAACTCCCCCACATTGCAGGTCCAGGGCTACAGCCCCACTGCGAAGAATAGCAGCTGGCATGTTTTGGAACAAGGCGGGTTGACACTCCAGCATTGTGGTTTTGCAGATGGAGGCTGAGAAGTCTTCATGCCACAGGGGAAGTACCAAGTGTCAGGAAGGCAGGAGGGCCTGCCTGCTCCACCCTCCCGCAGGCCCTCAAGTTACCCACTGGGAAACTGACTCCTAACCGAGAGAAGCAACAGGCTGAGGCCCCGGTTTAACAAGTCATGACCTCACAAATCTAAAATGCTGCCCAACTGTCAAAGACACCTGGATTTTATGTACCACTGAGCTGTAGAAAAAATGCTTCCAATTCAGTTGGGATGCACTACTGATCCTGATGGATCTGATGGCCACGATGCTAAAATGTGTGTGTTGGGAGGGGTTAGAAGGTGGGTCGCATGCTGTCGCTTCCTGCTTTATTGGGCCATGGCCCAAGGATGCCTGGGCTGCACTGAACTGATGTCCTGAGTCACCTGGCGGCAGAGCTTCCTAACCTCCAGCCTATTGTCATTTGGGCTGAAGAGTCTTTATCGTGGGCTTGTCCCATGCACTGTCGGACACTTAACAGCAGGTGCCTCCCTTCAAAAGGGACAGTCAAAACTGTCTCCGGGCATTGCCAAATGTCCTCTGGAAGGCAAAATCTCCCCAGAGTTAAGATGGGGATGCTCGGCAAGTATGTGGTGTGTTGTACACAAACAAACTGACCCATGGCAGAAGCTCTGAATTAAATGTTCTAGTTCATCCCATGCCTTCCTGGAGCCTGCAGAGTGGCTACACACATTGGTGCAGAGCAAGCGAAGCCGTGTCTTGACTACAAAACTCCTACCTAGAGTACTTGATGGGCCTCGGGTGCCATGGACTTCGCCTTGGGAAACACTGCCCTAGGCCCAAAGGTGGGGGTGGAGGGGATCCAGTCCCTGTCTACACACTCAGCCCAGCCTGGGCCTCCTTGGTGAGGCCAGCTCCAGATCTGACTCTGTCACTAACCTCCTTGCCTTTCTCTGCTTCCTGTAGAGGCCTGGGAGCCAGTGCAGTGCTGGGCACGGGGGCTTTTGACTCGCTTGGGGGGTGAAGGAGGGAGGTGGTCAAGTGCAGACTTCTACAGGGTCTGGGCCAGCTCCTTCTTCTGGGGGCAGCAGGGAGAGGACTGAATGCTGCCTGTGGATGTGCCCACCGAGCAGACTTTGGAAAGGTGACCCTGTGATTCAAAGGCCAACACCTGACTAGCTCCGTCAGCCAAAGTGGCAGGCTGTGGCAGTCACACCTGTCATGTCCTCAGCCCGAGCTGCCCTCGGCCTCCCGCTGGGATCACACAGGCAGGAAAAGACAGCTGGTTCTTTTTGGTGTCCTGCTGGCCTGGAACCACCAGGAAATAAGGCTACATCTCACATCACTCACACTGATGTTTCTATTGTTTAAAGCCCTAGAAGAGAGCAAGGAAAGAGAAAGTGGGATGGTTGGAATGGCCTCCTACAAGGGCCAACCCATCCCCTCAGGACATCCGTCTACAGGGAGTGCCACATCCTCTCCTGTACTAGGAAGCGCCTTTGTAACAAGTTAATGTAAATTTCCAATAGAAAACACCCAGCTTTTGCTTTTCACACCTTGCTTGAGTCCCCAGGCTCATGAATTTCCAGTTTTGAGTTCTGCCGTCAAAGTTCATATCCCTGGATGATGTACGCAGATCAGACAATTTTATTTCCAAGTGTACCCATGGTGGACAAGCCCAGCCTGGCCGCGGTGCAACTGCTTTGAGGAAATGTTTGGGACGTCTATTTTTTCTTTCCTGAACTCCACTCACCCCCTTGGTGGTACTAGAGACGGTATCCAGGGCCTTTGTACTGAGTTACATTTCTTAGGCCTTTTAAAAAATGTTTTTGAGCCAGGGTCTCACTGAGTTGATAAGTTGCCCAGGCTAGGCCTGAACTTGAGATCCTCCTGCCTCAGCCTCTCAGAGTGTTGGGGTTACAGGTATGTGCCGGTATGCCCAGTTTTTCCCAGAACTTTCTGAGGCCTCTCCCTTCCCCTCCATGGCTGTTGTAAGTGAAAGATGTCACTGCTGTTCCCACCCCTCATCTCCTGTTGGTGTCCTCACACATTTATACTAGACCCTTTAACACCCGCTGAGGCTATTAACATTTAAATTCCCAGCTACCTTCATCTCCAAGTTTTCTGTCTGCCAGTCTGTCTGGCTGTCTGTCTGTCTATCTCAGTATTGAGGATTGAACCCAAGGCCTTCACACTGAGCTACATCCCCAAAACCTTCTTAACTTTTTATTCTGAGACAGGGTTTTGCCAAGTTGCCCAGACCAGGCTCAAACTCACAATTCTCCTGCCTCAGTTCCCAGAGTGCTGGGATTACAGGCGTGCACCACCTGCCAGCTCCATGTTAACTCCTAAAGGTAAAAACCACCAAATACGGTTGACCTACCACATGACACATGCCTGTAATCCTAGCTACTTGGGAGGCTGAGGCAGAAGGATCCCAAATTCAAGGCCAGTCTGGGCATCTCAGTGAGACCCTATATCAAAATAAAAAATAAAAAGGGCTTAGAATATATCTCAGGGGGTATATTTAGCTCAAGTGGTAGAGCACTTACTTAGCAAGTGTAAGGCCCTGAGTTTGATCCCCAGCACCCAAAAAACAGAACAAAGCAGAATATAGCTCAGCACTCCATGGGTTCCATCCTAGGTACTACTAAAAAAAGAGACAGAAAAAAAGTAAAAGACCATACCCCACTGTCAGAGAGTTCACTATATGGCCCGGGAAAGTAACAACCAACACAGAAAAACTCTGAGCCCAATAAAGCAGCACACACCGTGATCCAGAGCGAGTAGGCGAGGGCCATAAACCAGTAGTCTGGGAAGGCTCCCTGGAAGAGGTGACATTCTAAAAAGGCCTAAAAAAGCTGAAATCACAAGAAATCAGAAGCTGTTCTCCCTGCTGGTGGGTCCTTCATACTGCATCCTGGAATCCCAGAACTAGATGATGTCTCCTAAGAAACCTCTGGACAAACCTCCAACCTATTATGGAAATATCTACCTTGTTCACTGCCACTCAATTACTTCTGCCGACAGAGAACTCATATCCTATCATTTCCTTCCCAGAAAGCTCTGCTTGAAAACTGCCCTCTAAAAATCCTTTTCCTTTTATCTCTGGCTCCTTAATGCCTACAAGCGCCCCACAGAGTGGTTCTGTCCCACCTCAGGGAAAAGCTCCAATGTATCACCTCACCCTGCCACATCTCTGCCCTAAGGACCTGAGTGGGCAAAGGAGTGAAGCCACCAGAGCTGCTGCCGGCACTGCCAGGGCGTCGCCAACCCTCCCAACAGCATTCCAGGGCCTCCGCAGCCTGACCTGCCCCCATCCCCCACCCGGCTCTGGCCGGAAGCATCCGCACCAGGCCTCAGAGTCTGGGCCTTTCCAGCGCAGGCGGGTGTGGCCCCGCCCTGCCCGCGGGCGCGCACAGTACCTGTTGGAGGCAGAGAGCTCCTGTGAGGGCCAGGGCTGGCTGAAATCCCAGGAGAACTGCTGGGGCGTTCCCAGGTGGTCTCTGGTCAAAGAGAGAACAAAACCGTGATGAGAATTTCTTCGGGCATGACCTGAGTGTCACAGAGCAGAATGAGGTGGTCAGAGCGGGAAAGAACAGCTTGGCCATTGCTTTCCTCCCTGGGCCCGGCCACACAGAATACTGCTTTCTGCCCACAGCCATTGCCTTCCTGTCCCTGGTGACGATATGGCTTCTCTTGGCTGGTGGCCTTCGCCACGGGGAGGGACCAGAGGAGGTGAGCTTCTGGGGGAGGGCGGGGGGGGGGGTGTGCTCTGAGACATCCCAGGGACCCCACTCTACTCCCACCCCAGTCATCCTGTGTCCTCCAGACTCTAGTCCTGGCACCCCGGCTGCAGACGGGGCATTTCTTCCCAAACACCCACGACCACCTGAAACCTCAAAGGAGGCCTGGTCTAGGATCTGCCAGAACATGGGTCCTGTGCCAATGGGGTGATTTCCATGGACCTTCCTGACTCTGCTGTTCTGTCTTGTTTGAATTACAACCACCTCATCTGCCTGCTGCCTCTCCCTGTTCTGATACTCAGTTACACAACTGTGACTAGAAACAAAATGAACACTGCAGCTACATTATTGTCCCCCCAGCGCCACCGTACCCATTTCAGTCCAGTGAGCGCACTTCGCATGCAATGATAGCAATCGAAATAATACTTTCTCACTATGTACACGCTGACAGTATAAGAAAATGTAAACAGAAAAATAAGTATCACTCATATTCCCACATCAGAGGTCATCATTATCAACATTTTGGTATCTACGAGCCCATTTGTTTACTAGGCACAGCTCATCTTTAAAGCAAAAGAAAATCATACTGCACTTTCTTTTTATATGTCGACTTTTTTGACTATCTCTCCAGAATCATCACAGGGCTGGATAGTCTGGTGGTTCATCTCTACTGCCAGTGGCAATTGGCTGAGTCCGAATCCCAGCTCTGCCTCTTAACTCCAGTACAACCTGTGTCAAGACCCTTAGCGTCTCAGTGCCTCAGTTTCCTCTTCTGTAAAATGAGTCCAGGAGTGGCACGCATCCAAGGGAGGTGTACTGAGGCCAAATGCCCACATACATCTTCTAGCATGAAGTCCTTTCTAAGTTAGACCTATGTGTAGATGGAAATAACTTACTTACAGATTCTAGTACTGAAAATGCAATCATTTCAAACACTGAAAACAAAAACAAAACCCTCCGATGGCTTCTCTCATTTGCAATTGAAGAGAAGTGTTTTGTTTTGTTTTTCCCCTCAGCTTCATTCCTAAATTGTTGTGTAGCTCTGGCCAAGTCACACCACCTCTCTGGTGTCTGATTTTTCATCTTTTTAGATGAAAACAAAGGGGTTGGGCTAACTGATCTCTTAGGCCCTGTTATTCCTGCCTTCCAGCTTTGATGGGTTTCAGGATACTTTCTTCCTGTCTCAAGGGAGAAAAAACAGAATTGAAGGTGAGTCAGAGAAGCATCCTGGTGGAGGTGAACAAACACCACAGCGCACTGCAGTCTTTGACGAGGATGACCTGTGGCAAGGCTGCCAGTGGGCACAGGGCCTTCCGACGGGGAGGAGGGTGAACTGGCTGGCAAGACCAGCCAGGCGGCCAGGGTGGTCGCCGTCCTGCTTGGCGTCCAGGGCCCTGGAAAGCCTGCTTAGTCAGCCATTCACAACTGAGCTGCAGGGCATCTAGAACAGCCTCGGCTCTCATTCTGTTGTCAGCTGTGAAAGGGAACGAACGACAATGGGATCTAACAGGGTTGTAACAGAGCCGTAGTGAGTTAACAAGTGTAGAGTGCTTAGGATGACGTTGGTACACAGCAACAAAGAGACAGGCAGGCTGGAGATGGAGATGTGATGGAGCTTACAGGAGCAAACAGAAAACATAAAGTGGGGCTAGGGTTAGCCCCCCAAAAAGTGAGGGGCTCCCCAGGAAGCAGATGTGCCTCCAGCCTCAACTCCTTCCTAAGGAGACCTTTCTTTCGCTGGAGGATTGGCCCTGCCTGGAGGCTACTTTGTTGCCGCTGCATCCCCAGGGTCAGCCTGGGCTCTCCTCTCCGGCCCTTTCCTCCTGGATCCCCAGCCACCAGGGACCCAGTGATAGAACCCACCCCACTTCCCCAGCTCCTTTTATATCTCTCCACCCTAATCTGATTTCTGTGACGACGCCCTTCCATCAGATCCCTTTCCTTTCCTCCTCTCCATCTCATTTGGTGTGTGCTTCCCCCTCCATGTTTCTATCTCCCTCCCTCACATCTCTCCCCACCTGCAACCTGTCCACACACAGCCAGCAGACCACTAGCCTTGCAGCCCAGCTCTTGCAACAGGTCACTCACCTGTGAAAATTCCCTTCCTACCTGGCACAGAGGTTACAGAGGACACACTCCACAGTCCTCCCAGCATGGTGCTCCAGGGTCCCACTCCAGGGTCCCTGTCTACACTGTCTGCCTACTGATCTCCCCCAAGGTCCAGTGAACGCCTCACAGTGACGTGACCCCTGAACAGGCCTCCACTCTACACTCTACACTTCATGTGCCCCTCCCATCTCCTGCCCCATCCCTGGAAATCACGATCTCCTGCATTCGTCAAGTCTCAACTAAAATGCTTCCTTTGCCATGCAGTCACCCAAGGTTGCTTTCCTTCTCTGTAGCTAAACCCCAAAATGTTGGAGTGGGTGCCCAAGGGAGCTGGGTTGCCCAAGGCAATGCCTGGGGTGGGGGAAGGGAATGAGGGCGTCAAAGGCTCACCCAAACCCCTACCTCAAGACCAACAATTCTGTTTTGTTTTGTCATTTTGTGCTAGGCATTGAACCCAGGGCCTTGTACATGCTATGCAAATGATCTACCACTGAGCTGTATCTCCAGGCTCTTCAAGTCCAACAGTTCTGAAGCAAGCTCAGAGCTCGCCATGGGACAGGCTGAGGCCTTTGTGGTGGCAGCCTTGCACTGCCCTTCCCAGTCTTGTCTCCCTGGTGAACCTCCTGCACAGTCTCAAACCTACCTGGGAAGTGGACCTCAGACTCTGACACACACCTTCTGTCCAGCTCCCTCCTAGGAAGTCAGCACTTTGTCCACCTCTCATACAGGGCAGGTCTTCATCTTGACCTCTGGCTGCACCTTGAGCACACAGCACCATCGGATGGATGCAAGGACAGATGACCAACTGGGGCCAGGCTCTGTGCCCACACAAAAGAGACCCCTGATGCACTCCTCAGCTATTCGGCGACAAAGAGACACCTGTTCCTCCTAAAGCAGAAAAAGACCCCAGAGAACTGTCCAAATTGCGTCACTGCCTCCATCCCCTTGGTGGCTGATGTCACTGAGCTTGTTTTAAATAGAAGACCCATAGGCTGATGTGCAGACTCTGCTATTTTATGTTCTGGCTACAGCAGGGATCTCACTTCTTACCCCGACTGTTTCTTCTACCTATTTTCCCAGCCAGCTGTCACTGGTGCCTGCTACCTGCAAGCCACCACCATGTACCAGGGACACAGAAGCAGAGCTTGACTTTAAGATACAAAGAGCAGGACCAGTCCAGTACCAAGTGGATCTGGGGGCCACTGGCAGAAGCTCTGAGCCCACAGAGGAGACGTGGGCCTGTGGGTAGAACCCTGCTGTCCACGTTGGACCCAGTGGAAACATCCTTTCCTTTTACTCACTGGTCTGCCTCACTTCCAGTTCTCCTGGAAGCTGCAGCCCTCATAAGTACTGTCTCTCTATTCTACTCTCCACCTGGGCTCCATCGGGAATAACATATCTGCCTGGAGGACTACAGCCAATCTCCTAGTCTTGGCCAACCCAAGACACAAAGACAGCTGCAAGCCTTGAGCAGAGATGAAATCGTTCCAGGCCAGGCCAAGAGGACATCTGGAGTGTGCCATGGGGCTATGGCTGGGTGCCCTCATCAACAGCAGGACCAATCACCCCAGATGGCCATATCATCCATGGGAAGAAAGCCTTTTCCAATAAAAGACTTGCTAATCCACTTACAGTGCACCAGGCTTCCTGACCAAGCCAAAGCATGACTCAAGTGGTAGCTCAGAGCCCAAGTAGCCTTGGACAGAGGCCCCTTTGCCTTTTCTGAGTCTCCATCCCTGGGTGCCTCAGTCACACTAGGTGACAGCCCACATTCCCACTAACAGAGCTGCTGTCACGCAGGCTCTGGACGCTGTGGGAGGCACAGTGAGGTCAGGGCGGAAGGAGTGACCTGTGTTCCAGGGGCCCTCTCCCAGCTGAGCCAGCTCACAAAGAGCATCTTTTCCCAGTGGTAATGACTGCTTTTGGACCTCTTCCACTGAAACTAGGGCAGCAAAACATACACAAATGACTGACCATGGGTGAAACCACCCCAGAGAGGTTGTTATTCTAGCTACCAGTACTAAGAGCCAGGGATGCTAATCCCCCCATCAGTGAATTACAGAGCCTGCCTCATGTTGAGAAGAATTTTCAAAGAAAGTACAGTTGAAAGTTGAAAACTATGTGACTCTGGATTCCAAAGCACAGATGTCCCCACTTTAAAATAATAATGTGATGACGATGCTAAAGAATGTTTAAAAACAGTGAGCCAGGCAGGAGTTAATAAACAAGGAGAAGGGGATGAAGAGAGGAAGGGAGGGAGAAAGGACAAGAGGGGGAGGGGATATAAAAAAGAATTAAGATGTGTTACACACATGCACCAAATACCCACAATGGAAGTAGTTTTAGGTATCACGAATATGCACTAAAAAAAGTCACTTCCATTTTCCTCTGTTAAGACTGCCTATGCGGGGATATGAGCCTCCCAAGGGAAAGCCAGAGGAGCCCTGGACCTAGGCCACTGGTCCCAGGGTCTGCCATGCCCATCTATCTGTAAGCCTCGGTGTCCTTGTGTGGGCTGTGCCCCCAACCCCACCCCGGCTCCTTTTCTTGCTTGTATGCTGGCTATTTGCTGCCCCCAGTGGCCTGCAGGAAAAATAACCACAGGTACCAGGCCAAGGGGAAGAGCTCCAGGGCCTGATCTGAAGTTTCTGCCGTTCTTGCCTCTTTGCCTCTTTATGGTCTTCTTTTGGTGCTTCTTGCTTTCTCTCTTTTCCCTTTGTTTAGTGGAAGCCCCAACCAAGTCTTTTCTTTTTAAAGACCATGTGGGCTGTGGTCAGGCTTTGCTAGATAGTCTATCCATCTAGATGTCCCTTCTTTCTCAGAAGTTTTCTTCTAGGCCACCAGCTCTGGCTGTGTCCTCCTCCAGGACCACAAAGACAAGTCCCAGAAGGATCGCAGGAGCCTGGAGGACCTGGCCAGGGCGTGCGGTGGGTGGCAGAGGTAGACTCTGCAATCAGCCACAGGACAGGGAGGCCAAGCCCAGGCTGCCCTCAGGAAACTCAGCAGCCATTTAGAGGCCAGGGTCCTCCCTTGTGCACCCATGTTTCCTTGGTCCCTGGCTTTTCCATGTCTTCTACTTAGGGGTCTCTGGCTTCACCCCCATCCCATCCCCTGTTTAAAGGGAAATGAAATTTAAACTCTGACCACTGTCTCGGAACAGGAGAGAACCTACTCTCTCTGAACAACTGTCTGGCCTGGTCCGTTTCAAGCCCTTTCACATCAAATATCTCCTTCAATGATCATAAAACACCTATGAAACAGGTACTATCTTTTCCATTTTTAGTGCAGGACACTGAGGCTGAGTGAGAAGTGCCTTTCCGGGACTCCATCTGACCACAGAGCCCACCATCTGCTGGCTATACCTACCCTGTCTGAGCTCTGCTGAGGTCCTGGGAGCAGTAGCAAAGCAACACTGTTTTTATCTATCAACCACTCTTTATCTGAGAACCATCCCCCAAATTAATGTGGTTATGATTCATTCAGCAGAAATTTGAGGGCTGTCTGGCACTGTCCTGAGCAATGGAGATACTGAAGGAAAGATAACTGGCTAAATTCTCTTCTCCTCCTCCTTTAGCTTAAAACCCAGAGGTCATTATATCATTCTTTCTACTTTTAAATAAATTTTAAAATCATTTTCTAATTTTAAATAAATATGTATACATACTCTCCTTGACTTATGATGGGGTTGTATCCTGATAAGCCCACCATGAGTCATAAGTGCATTTAATACCCTGATAAACCCATTATGAAGTAAGAAAATCCTAAGCCAAACCAGTATAAGTTGGGGGCTGTCCTAAAACTTTCCATAAATGAAAATTTAAACATTTTCTAACAGGGGTGGGGATAGGAAGTTGTGCCAGGAGACACAGAATAAATAAATGAAACATAGGTTCAATGTTGGTACATGCTAATGAGAACAAAGTGGGAAGGGGGACAGCTAGCATTATTAGAAAGAAGCTGACATTTGCATAGGGTGAAGAAGGCCTTACTGAAAAAGGGATATTTGAGTAAACATTTGAAAGATGTACCTACTGTTACATCACAGATGACCACAAACAGCAGCTGAAAACATCAAAAATGTATTATCTGACATGGTTTCAGAGGGTCAGGAATCTGCAAGTGGGATTAGTTGGGTGGTTTGGTTTAGGGGCTCCTTCGGTATTTGCAGATGGAGCTGAATCATCTAAGCCTTGATGGGCTGGAGGAGCCACTTGAAGAAAGTTCACTCTGTGGGTGCCAGCAGGAGCCAAAATTCCTTGCCACGAAGCTGGGTACAATATGGCAGCTAATTTCTGTCCCAGAGTGAGTGAGCCAAGAGAGAAAGGCAGAGCCATGGTGCCTGTTATAGCCCAGGCTCCGAAGTCACACTTTGTCTCGACTGCCAGAATCTGTCAGTCTTACAGACCAATCCTGACAGGGTGCGGAAGAGGATTACACAAGGGGATGAGTACCAGGATGTGGGTGTACTGGGGAGCATCTCAGTAGCTCCCTACTACAGACGAGAAGAAGCCAGCTCTGCACTTATCTGAGGAAAGAGAATTCCAGGCCCAGGAACAGAAAGTAAAAGGTTTTAAGGGAGGAAAATATGTGCTACCTTGAAAGAGCAGCAAGGAGGATGGTGTGGCTGATGAAGACACTCGGGGGAGGGAGAGGTCAGAGGTGACATCCAGCACAGATTATTCAGGGGAATGGTTCTCCAGGCCAGCAGCATCAGCCCTACTGGGAACTGGTTAGAAATGCAAATTCTCGGCCTCATCTTAGATCTTTTGAATCAGAAACTCTGGACAGGTGCTGGCTGTTTGTTTTCATAAACCCTCAAGTGGCTTCCAATGCCTGCTCCAGTTTGAGAATCACTGTTCCAGGATCCTAAAGTCCCCTGTAAAGACTCTGGCTTTTATTCTGAATGTAATATTTCTAGCAGAGAAGTGAGTGACATGATCCACTGGCTACCTCTGTGCAGGCCTCCTGGACTGGGCCATCATGTGCCCTTGGTACGTCTGGTGACACAGATACATCATGTGCAGACGTTGTCTCCCTCCATCCAGCATGTCAGTCCTCCAGATATTGGGGCAGTCTCGGACTCTTCCCTAACACCCTCCGAAGAAGTAGCAGGAGCTGGGGGGGCGGTCTGTGGACAAGAGCTGCCCCTGTACCTCTACACCCTGGAAGCATCACCCTCCCCTCAAGAGCTGAGGTACCGCTGGGAGCCGTGGGTGTTATGCTCAGCCATCGGCAGAAATACAGTCTCAGGCTGGGGGTGGAGCTTAGTGGTAGAGCACTTGCTTAGTATGTGTGAGGCCCTGAGTTGAATCCTGAGTACTTACTGCAAGGAAAAAAATGAAGAGTAGAAATACAGATTCTCAGACCTTATACCTTGAGCTTGTGACTCAATAGGTTTTGGTTGGAACCCAGAAATCATCATTTTTATTAAGCCACCTCAGTGATGAGCCAGATGTGGGAAAAGTTGATGCAATCCATAGTAAAATCACATGTGATGCCATCGTAGAGGAGGAAGTGCCTGGACCAGACAAAAATCCCTGGAGATCGGTCATACTTAGGATCAGGCAAAGTACATGGTAGCAATATAGGGAAATTTAAGGAATCCCCCAAATGCTCACTGTCTCCTTCCCAGCCTTCTAAAAATATTAGGTTCATTACACTGTACTCAGAGAGCCACTGCTTGACGTGAGGCTTTGTTACCTATTTCAGTTCCCAGGGGCACCTTATGGATTAGAGTAGATGGCCCTTTAGCATGCCCGAGCCTGCACAGTCTCTCATGGAATAAGAGGAGAGAGGAGCAGCACAAGGGCATGAGCACTACGGAGAGGGGACAGGTTCCATGGAGAAGGTTCCAGGGAACAGGCTCAAGGCAGCAGAGAGGGACAGGGCCTCTGGGAAGACCTGCCCTCCCTCTCAAAGCCTTAGTTTAGGTCTCTGGTGGTGAAATTCTGAGATAGCGAACAAGACAGGTGAGTTTTAAGCATCGTGTTCCCAGGAGTTTGGAACGGACAGAGCTGAGGTCAGAGGGAGATCACAAATCGCAGGATTTTTTCACCTTGGCACGGATGCGGAGAGCTCAGGTGACCCCAAAGTCCAGCCTGTGTGTGTCTCTCCACCGTCATTCAGGTATTCTGAGTGCTGGCGAGGGACACAGGAGCTCACAGCTTCCTCCCTGTCCTTTGGAAGCTGACAGCTGTCTGGGTGAATGATCGCCTCCTCCTTCAGCTACAACACCTGCTTTCCCATCCATCCCTCCCACCAGGCATATTCTAAGAGCTGAGACTGTCAATTAATGCATCCCTGTCTCCAGGCACCCAGCGGAGCAGGCACTCAATAAGTGTTTGATGAATGAATGAAGGCTCAGCTCAAAGCGACTATTAGAACTAAGTTCAGTAACATGGCTAATGGCTGATTTTAAGAAGCATGCCTGTGTGTATGTGTATGTATAGATAAAAAGAAAGATAAAGAGACAGCGAGAAAGACCAAGCAGAGGCCAGGGAGAGCAGAGAGAACCCCAATTCCCAATCCCCTGCTGGATTACAAAGCAGCGGCAGCCTATTACAGAAAGGACAAAGGGGTCTGGGATGTAGCTCAATGGTAGAGTGTTGGCCTAGCACATGTGAGGCCTTGGGTTACATCCCCAGCACTGCAAAACAAACAAACAAATAAAATAAAATAAATAAGAAAAGTAAATAGAAGACATTGGTGGTTTATAGAAAAACAATTATAAATGATTGATAAACAAGAAAAGATATTTAGTCTCACTCAGAGTTGGAGAAACACAAGCTGAGACTAAGAGACCTTTTTTTTTTTTTTACCCATGGGATAAATAAGATCTTCCAAAATTGACAAACCCTAGTTAGTGAGAATTTGGTAAAGCAGGTGGGAATGCCTCACTTTGAAAAGCAATTTGGAAATATCTATCCAATCCCCAATGCACTTGCCCTCTGACTAAACAACAGTTTTAGGTATGCAATGATGTCAGAATAAAGGCTTTCTTAGAGCTTTTTGTTGTTAGAGGGAAAAAGCTCCTAGCAAATAGCAACCTCAGTGTCCATCCACATGGACTGGGGATTCTGTATTGGAGGACAGGAGGGCATTCTGTGCAGCTGGAAAAGTTGCCAACATAGGTCTGCAGTACTGGTGCGAAAAAGATCGCCAGAGCACACTGCTGAGCATGCAAAAGTCCTCGCCTTTATGAAAGGGTATGAGTAAAATGTACATGCTTGCATATGTGTGGAAAATTGCTGAAGCCGTACACAAGAAGCATTTGACGCTGGATCATCCTTAAAAATGAACCTGGAGTGATAGGACTGTTTTTGCTGTATTCCCCATTTGAATGCTTTGTCATGTATAAGAACTCCCCTTTATTTGTGGTTTCAGTTAGCCAAGGTCAACTGTAGTCCAAAAATATTAAATAGAAAATTCCAGAAATAAACCATTCGCAGGTTTTAAATCACATAGTGCTTTGAGCATTGATGTATCTTGCACTACCACACTCCATTCCACCCAAGATGCGAATCATCCCTTTGTCCAGAGCATCCACACAGTATACACTGCCTACCCGTTAGTGATCAAATCATCTGTCACGGCATCCTGATGACTAAGAAACCCTTACTCTATTTAATAATTACTCCAGAGTGCATGAATATGACACTGACAATTTGGATATGCCAAAGAGATGCCATTAAGTATTTCCTTTAAGTGAAAAGGTAAAAAGTAAAACAAGATTTTTGAGAGAGATTACATTCACAAGTAAAACAAGATTTTTGAGAGAGATCCTCCCCTGGGTTGGGGATTTGGCTCAGTGATAGAGTGTTTGAGAGAGATTTTTGAGAGAGATCACATTCACATAACTTTTATTGCAATATAATGTTATAGTTATTCATTTTTATTATTAGTTGTTGTTCTTAATCTCTTCCTGTGCCTCTTTATAAATTCAGTTTTATCCCATATATATGAAGCACCATAGTATATATAGAGCTTGGTACTATCATGTTTTCAAATATCCACTGGGTGTCTTGGAACATCCTTCATGGACTGCTGTACATGAGAAATTTACAAAATACAAAGACAGACACAACTGTGTGGTGTTGGTGCAGGTATAAAGAACAGAAAGATCAGTGGGAAAAAAAGACAAGAAACAGAGCCAAGCAGACTAGTTTAGCACAAAGAGATACTTCTCAGGGCATTGTGAAAGGCAGAATTAGTCAACAAATGCTGCTTGATCAATGGGAAAACTATCTGAAAAATGTTATGGTGGGTCCATTTCTCACACATTTTCTGAAATTAAATTCTATCTGGATTAAAACTTGTAAAGGAAAAGAAGAACAGTTCATGAAAGTGTTAGAAGAAAATATAACCATCTTTTGCTCATAAAAACCTTTTCAAGTGGGACCTTAAAGGGCAGAAATTGTAAAAGGAAAAGACTGGCTAATCTTCTTATAAAATTACAATTCTTTTAGAAAGCACAAGCAGAATCATAAAACATCACTCAACAATTGAAAACATTTGCTACCTATGATGGAGCCCCTTCTGTAAGAACTGATTGAACTCAGAATTCCTTCTGTAAGACCAATGAACCACAATGTGACCTCGTCCCCACTATAATGTGGACCAGCTGAGAGTCCTACGGAGCAGAACTTGGAGGGACTATCTTCAGCTGGAGTGGTCATTTTCGGGCAATGGTTGTTGAAGAATAAAAGACAAAGCGCAGAAGGAAAAATTAATGAAGTTAACCCTAAAGAAAGTAGGGACAATAAGACAAAACACTTCAGCACTCAGTTTTATAGTCCTTCTATAACATGATCTCACAGCCTACTATTAAATGCCCTTTTTGCTTTTTCAAATTCTTTTTATTTTAAAAGTTTATACTTTTGTGTGTGTGTGTGCAATGCTAGGGATGCGATGCAGGGCCTTGCACGTGCTAGGCAAGCACGTGGGGGACACTGAGCTACATTCCAACCCCTTAAATCTCCTTTCTAAAAAACTAGTCCTATAACAAGACAAAACCTGCCCAAGGACATCCACCCAAACACACTGCCCTGTGAATGGCCAACTCATTCTGGGGGCATTAGATCAGCATGTAGAATATTTTTTTGTGACTCCACTGAACTGTGGCTTCACAGGCCCCAAGCAAGACTTCTGTGACCTCCTCATGGACAGTCATACCTCTCTGCTCAGAAACCTCTCCTCCCCTGGGTTGGGGATTTGGCTCAGTGATAGAGTGTTTGCAAGGCCCTGAGTTCGATCCCCGGCACCCAAAAAAGAAATAATGAAAAAGCAAAAAAACCTCCCATAAAGTAGTGTTTTCTACTCATACATCACCTTTTTTGTTTTTTTCTGAGAAATTTGGCATTTATTAACTCCAGTCACTCTGCATTGCTAATCCTCACATAGAAGACTTTCCAGTAAAAGGTGTGACTTTACATTTATAAATAATGCTCAGAATCACTGAGAGTGTTGCTTTTCACAGGACTGGGGAAATAATCAGAAAGAGCTAAAATTATTTTGGGAACTAGAAATAAGGAATGAGGTGCAGCCACAGAGGCACTTGCAAACCTGCTGAGTCTCCAAGGAAGCCATTCAGTCCTGGGGACACAAAGCAGCCCACTCCTCCAGGAGCAGGGGAGACCTCCTTATTGTGAATTAACCCTGTAGAACATGTAGGGAAAAAACTCTTCTCAAACTATTGTTGAGCATCAAAAAAAGGCATTCAGGATAGAGAAGACCACACAAAAACGGGCACGAAATAGGTAGCATTTTAGAGCTGACTAAAATAAGAGGCTTGAAATCCTCTTCCATTTGGCAAAACGCTAGCAGGCTAGGAGCAGGGGCAACCTTCAAGGCGGGTTTCTCCAACTTCAGAGGACCTACAAATCACCTCAAGGGTGGGTTACAATGCAGATCGCAGGACCTGACCCCCAGTTTCTGATTCCTGTGCTGGCTGGAATCCTGAGACTGTGCATATCTAATGAGTTCCCTGGTGATACTGTGCAGCGCCACTGCAAGAACCACCAGCCTTATCAAGGACACAAATGGCAAGTCCTCCCACAGAAGGAGCTATCTACATCCAGGTGCTAGAGATAAGGCAACTAAAGAAATAAAAAGACAAAAGATCGGAACAATGCACAAGTTTTTCCCAACCTGAATGGAATCTCTGTTTGCTCCTTTTCTACCAAACACATGGCACTGATAAAGACTGCAGAAATGTACTTTCCCCTTCCAGGGTAGTGTCGAGAGCCACTCGGAATGGTCCAGTATCTGAGGCGTCACAGGCTTTCCTACAGCACTGCCTCCAACAAAACCAGCCTGTCCTGCGTCCTTGGCAACAGCATTGTTTACCTTTATACCAAGAAGCCTGAGAAAGTCTCAGAACATGCACCAGGCACAGCCCGGGCCAGCTTTCCAGGGTTGATGCTGTGAGACTTAAAGGCCTTATCTTATGAACCTGTCTAAAAAAAAAAAAAGTCAGCAGAGTCCATGTGTGCTATAAGGCCGAGTGTGCTCTCCTTATCAATGAGCAGAAAATCACTGTGAAAATGTTAGAGGTGCAAGCACAGAATCAGAAAGCTACATTTAAAAACGAAGCTTTTTCATATAATAATAAAAAAAAATCAAATGACAAAAAATAAAAACAAATAACCCCAACCAAACGACAACAACAAACCACAGAAACGATGTCAAGTTGCTCCAAGAGACCCAGGTATGGCTCCAAGAACAAAGCCAACAGGGCAGAGTGCCTAAAAGGAAACAAATTATTACGCTCCTGGAGCAGTCAGGTCCTTGCGAAAGCTACTTTTGGTTTTCATCTCTGTCTATCACCAGGACCTCCAGGAAATCCCCACAATCTAGACACTAAAGGGTTAAAGGCTGGCCAAGTCGTGGGGGAGAAGCAGGGCCCTACTCCAGCCTGCGCGCCCACGGTCCATCTTTGTGGAAGACCACTCAATTAATTCCTTGATTCTCATCATTGCTGCAAAATCTATTTGTTCTGGGGTGGTGGGCACGCAGATAGGTAAGAGGGCAGAAGCTTCAGTCAACAGAAACAGATCTGCGTGATCGAAGGATGATGTGTCCTCTGAGGGTTTCAGTGCCTCCCTGCGCAGCCTGGCATACTGCTCTCAGGGAGTGGGCACACAGTAAACACCAGCATCTTGCATGACTAACTTCTTACCCCGTTTTCTTCCTCCCACACTCTTGGAAGAGCACTGCCTACTTTGGAATCCAACTCAGACTGAAATAACAAAAAAGCTGTTACCCCACTCAAAGATCTCCCTCATCATCAAGAAACCCTGCCAGCCTTACATACAAAGGCACAGCACCAAACAGTTGTGGATGATAAGCCCATTTGGGGTTGCAACTTATAGTTCCCCAGAATTTTTTGAGCCGGAAGGGACCTTCAGAGGTATATTCAAGCAGGAAAGGAAATCGAGGCCAACCCGCAGGGACAGTCCCATTGAGCAGCCCATATGCACTTCCGGAAGCCTCAGCCTTTGCAAACATGTGGCCATTTGCATTGTGTTCGCCTACACCAGCCCCGCAAGAAGCCTTCTGGGTGGATAACTAGGGCTGAGCACGGGGAAGGCATTTAGCAAACACTTGTTGCTGGATAACCAATTCACATGGCCCTTGCCCACTCACTTAATAGACTATAACCCACAGATAATTTTCATTTGAGCTAGAATTTTCAGACTCTGCGGCATCCGACCTTCTAAACAGCTACACTGCTTCAATCTGTTCAGACTGCCCCTTCCTCTGTTTCCCCCAGTGTCCGGCTACAGTCACAGGCTCTCATCATCCCTCGCATCCCACAAGCCCCACAAAAGCCCCAGAATGGCAATGTTCCTTGTGCTAAAGCGTCAGTTGCACAGTAGGGCTCCAGGAAAAAGCCAGCAAGTGTCTGGCCACTGACGCTTCCTAATTGTGGCCCAGTTGTTCATTTCTCTCTAGATTATTTACTCTCCTGTTTAGTTCTTGTTCATCATCTCCCACTTGCACGAGCATTCATAAAATATCTCCCTGATCTCTTGTGTGATGCTGCCACTCACCTGCAATACCGCGAAACCACGAGGTTCTGTCTGAACATGTGGCCCGAGTCTAACACCCACAGACCTGGACACAGGAAGTCCATGCAGGATGTCTAACTGAGCAGGAATAAAAACCACAAGGAGCAGTGGCCTTCTGAGCCCCACCCACTGTGGTCAGTTAGGAAGGTGGGGTTGATGAGGCCACGTGTCATGATTTTTTCAAGAGAAGATAAGCATCTTGATGTTTATGAAAATTCTCCTAATCTTTGAAAGTTGGCAACTACTTAGATTTTTTAAAGAAATGTGTATACAGAATCAAATGCTTCTGTGAGTGGTCTCTAGCCTAAGGAGAATCCAGTATGTGACACCTGCTGTACTTACTGTCTGCCTTTGAAGGCCAGCTCACCAGGGTTCCAGGTTTCTTGATCCTGCCCTACTGTTACCTCCCCACCCCACCCTCTCAACACCACAAGGCTATTTCCCTAGCAAGTCAGTCATCAGAGACCAGCACTAGCTATCAGAGACCACGCTGGGATAATTGCGCTTATTTTGGGGTATAGTTTGATACTTCGAGACATTATGCAACATGTAATGATCAAATCAGGGTAACTGGCATTTCCAACTCCTTAAACACTTATTGTTTCTTTGTGTTTGGAGTCCTCTAACTCTGGTCTTCTGGTTCTTTATTACATATATAATACAGTATTATAAACTCTATTCACCCTGGCACTAGAACTTATTCCTCCTATCTACTTGTTTTTTGGTGCCCATTATCTTCCCTCTATCCTTTTCCCTTGCTAACTTTCCTAGATTCTAGCAACCACCATTCTAACACTCCATTTCCATGAAATCAACTTAATTAACTTCTGCGTATGAATGAGAATATGTGGTATCTGCCTTTTTGTGCCTGACTTATTTCCATGAAGATAATGTCCTTTAGTTCCATCCGTGTTGCTGCATCCTTTTTATAGCTGAATAGTATTCCATTATAGATAGATCAGTAATGTGATATATAGCCATTCATCTGCCAATGAACACCTCAGATGATTCCACAGCTGGGCCCTTGTGAATAATGCTGCAATACATATGGGACCTCAGATATGCCTTTGATAGACTGATCTCACTTTCTTCAGATATATTCCCAAAGTAAGATTGCTAGACCAGCACTTTTTCACACTGAGCAAACATCATTCTTTATGGGTGTACAATTTGTAGTCAGAACTTTCTTTGCCTTTTAATGAGTGAATATTGGTTAATGTAATAACCAGAGACCCTTCCACATCATAAAGACAAGCTTTGCTGTGTTCTCAGACCTCACCAGGCCCTTCTACAACATTGGGCTCTGCAGTGTAATGAGTGGTGAGACACACACTTCCCAACCAAAGTAGCGGCAAGTCATTATGCTCCAGGCTAAAAATCTCCAGATAAGAAAAATGAAAGTCAAATCTTTACAACTCCTCCAAACCTCCAAGGCCTGAACTGTTTATGCTAGACTTCGAGTCCTCAAAGCCAAGGATCTGTTCATCTCATCCAGATGCCTGAGTGCTGAGCAGAATGCACAGATGAAAATAGTGTAAGCCCCAAATTATCTGACTTAGAAACAAAGTTGAAACCAGAGTCCGTGTGTGATTTTTTTTTTTCCTCAAATGGCAAAAATGCTCAGATCAAAACAATCTTTGAGCTATGGACTCAAAAGCTTTGAAATTGTAAGACCTGTCACTACATCTCTTTACCCAGATAAGAAGAAAGGTTGAAAATATACACAAGTCGGTTACACTGATGACCTTAAGAATTTAAACAACAACCAGGAGAAAGGCCTTTCTTGGCAGTTTCATACTCCTACATTTTGTCATCATAAAATTGAGTTATCTGTCTTTAAGGCATCTCTTCTGTGAGATTCTATTTTAACTATAGTAGCTTATGGACACATAGCCTTTAACCCTGGAACTACGATCCACGTTTTTCTGTTCAAAGAACATTGTATTTCCTCATTGCATTTCTAGAAGTGAAAATTGGGACTTGAATTTGCTCAACGTTAGAATATTTTACCCATTGCTAGTGCTGTGGATGAGGTCTACAATATCCTCCTAAAAGCCCATGTGTTGAAGGCTTAAACCCTAACCTGTGTGCTTTAAGAGGTGTGGCCTAGGAGTATAGGCTAGGTCATTAAAGGCACGGCCTGGAATGAGATAGTGGAAGACCTGCTCCCTCCCCGCTCCTCTCTAGCTCTGCCTCAGTCCCTCTCCTTTTGCTTTCTGGCTGCCATGAGGTAAACAAGCCTTCTCTACCACATACCCTTGCCATGTCATACTGGGCCACCACAGGCCCAAAGTAACAAGGCCAAGGGACCCTGGGTTGAAACCTTTGAAACTATGAGCCACCATAAATCTTTCTTCCTCATAAGTTGATCATTTCAGATATATTCTTACAGTAACTGAAAACTGACTAAATAGCTACAACTCCATCATTTACTAAGCAAGTAAAAACTGGGTGGTGACTATTAGGAAGTGCTTAAAAATATAAAGTAGACGTTTTAACTCTTTCTAAATACCAGATTCTGATTCGATAGGTCAGTGATGGGATCTGTGTTCTGGTGTATTTTAACAAACTCCACTGATGTGTACCAGCATCGGAACCACACAGAAAGAATCCCCAACCAAGGTGCTTAACGAACTACTTTTCAAGGCCACCAAGAAAGTTACAAACTCACCTACCATCTCTATCCATGCCTGTTTTTAATAATGCTATTATTGCAATATAATTCACATATCATAAAATTCACTCTATAAAATGGTTTTTGGAATATTAACAGAGTTGTGCAACCCTCACCGTGCATCTAATTATAGCACATTTTCATTACCTCAACCCATACTCATTAGCAGCCACTCTCCATTCACCCCATCCTGAAGTCCCTGGCAACCACTAATCTACTTTCCGTTTCTATGGATTTGCCTATTCTAGGCATTTCATTATAAATAGAAACATACTGCATGTAGCCCGTTGTGTCTGTCTTGACTTAGCATAATGTTTTCAAGTTTCACCCATGTTGTAGTATTAATCAGTATTTCATTCATTTTGATGGTGGATTCCACTGTGTGCATACAGCACATTCTGTTTATTCATCCACCGATGTGATGGACAGTGAGGTTGTTTCTGGCCTTTGTAAGTAACACTGCTCTGAGCATGTATACACAGGTCTTTGTGTGACATGTGTTTTCAGCTCTCTTGGACACAGAGCTGGGAGTGGAACTGCTGGGTATTTCCTGCATTTTTCTGCTTGTTCTACTTCCATCTCTGAACCAGTTGCTGCTCATCAGTGACTCCAGGCAACAGCCTATTGGCTGTTGGTACATTCTCACTTTGTTCTTTACAGTAAATCCACTTCTTAGAATAGAGCAAACCACACAATCTGTCTCCTTTATCCTTTGACTTTTGTGGATCTTCACCTTATTGGCAGCGCTAATGACTCTCTAACCCATTTGGCATTTACCACAAACAAGACTATTGGTCTTAAAAACTAGTAGAAAATGAGGGGTGTGTTACATACTTAAGTATTACCCAATACTGCAAATTAAAATGGATATTCTGAGAGAAAAAACAAAACCCATACTGAGACAGATTAACAGTATGCTTTCAAGACTAACAGCCTTCCACTAAGAGCCCATGAAAGAAAAACAAAAAAGCCAAAACAAAGAAGGTATGTGAGAGCATGCGCGTGCACGCACACACACAAACTAATTTAATCAATTGGATGTGCCAGATACAAACATCTTTTTAGTCCCACATTTGCTCAACACAGATGGACAGGAGAAAACAGACTGGTGTTTTTGGATGTCGAAGCTGCCCAGGGCAACTTTTATTAACAGGGAATTATCAGGGCTGGTCTATTGGAGGATTCAGAAAAGTATCCAATTATCTGTAACAAAGAAAAGCTCAGAGAATGCTTTTTAAAAGTGTTCTGCTGGAAAACTTATCTAGAAACTCACATTAGTTCCTGGTGTAATAAAGCTAAATGGGAATCCATTCATTTAAAAAAATTAAAACAAGAAATCAAGAAAATTACTATGTGGCAAATGAGTCCAAAAAGTCCAGTCTTGGTTTAGGTCTTGCCAAGTTTCACTCCCAAACATAATAAAGCATTTAAAGACATAGATTCTTTGTTAAAAGAGCTTAAAAACAAGTCCCACATCTCCCAGGCTTCGGCTGACACTCAAATAAGATGGGCAGCCATTCCTTAAAACTGTTATTTCCAGTGACTTTCTCTGTTTACTAATCCATTAACTCAGTTATTCTTATAGCAAATTAAGTCACTGCCACTGCCACCCTTACTTGTCCTGCTGAACACTGAGGCAAAACTGTAAAAATCAGAATATGGGCATCCAGTCCCAGCTTGGCTTATACATAGTCAAGTAAATTCAAGCAACTTCCTTTATCATATGGAGGACTCCATTTCTATATGTTTAGAATGAGCAGGTTCTATCTATTAGGCCAGAACTTAGCACATTTTTTCTGTCAAGGGCCAAACACTAAATATTTTCGGACTTGAGGGCCCCATGGTCTCTGCTGGGATCACTTAACTCAGCTGTCAGTGCAAAGCAGCCACAGGCAGGACATAAGCAAAGGGCATGGTTGTGTTTCAATAAAACTTTATTTATAAACATAGATTATGAGATGAATTGGGCCCACAGGCATAGATGACTCCTGTGTTAGATGATTTGGAAGATTCCCCTAGGACAGCTATAATGTAAAAGTTATTAGTCCCTGAAACCAACTTTATGAATGACCTGGTCATCAAGATTTGACATTGGAGATAGATGTATACCACAACACTCACTTCTAAAGGGAGTCTCTGTCCCGGGACACTGACATTAAACCCTTCCTCACTGGTCCCTGACAAGCCCCTTTTTATTTTAGTTGGTACCTTAATGATGCTTTTTTGACCACCCACTCTGGGACAGAATTGGATGAATCATCAGCCTGTGAATCAGGCTCTCTGAAAGACTCTGGGGACTCAGATAGTCCAATCTGGACTTTATGGAAGACAAGGCAGGGCTCCTCTGCCAGCTCTTCCAAAGAAGTGAAGACACCTGCTGGGTGACCTGCTTAGTTACTCTACATTTCACTGTCAAATACTACCCAGCATCATATGACTTCTTCCTGACCTCTCTTCACTTTCTTACCCTCTGTCACTACTCTGAGCTGAACCTTTGGAGGTTAAGGTCTTAACATTTAATCCTTGCCTCAGGCTCTACTTTCTAGAAAAATAAGACTAAGCCATCCCTTCAACTTGTCCTCTTTAGAAACAAATTACAGGGATAAAATTGTTGGATTTAAAGTATACAAAGATTAATAAGCGGTAAAATATCAATACATACATTAAACTAAATCAATTTTGGCCTTCAATACTAGTGTCAAATATTGCTATAATGACCAAATGGTAAATATATCCTAAACAATATTTTAAAAGGTCAGCAACTCTCCAAAAAGAAGACCTGAATACCTATGACCACATTGCTGTTCAGCACTGCATATCTGGCCTTCCAGTTATAAATGGAGCAAACAATATTGTGCCGGATCTTTTGAAATACAAGTAGCTACTGTGCAAGAGGCCCCTGCTATGGTGTGAATGTTCACACCCCATTCAAATCCCTACTTTGACACTTAATCCCCAGTGTGACCTTTAGAAGGAGATCAGGTCGTGAGGGTTCTGCACTCCCATGATTACCGCCCTGATAAACAAGCCCAGGGGGGCCTGTTTCCGCTTTAGCCATGTGAGATGGCAGCAAGAAGGCAGACCTCCGTGAAGCAGAAAGCCGACCATCCCCAGACACCGAAACTGCAGGCACCTTGATCTCCGCCTTCCAGCCTCCAGAACTGTCAGAATAAATTGCCTCCCAATCGAAGATACTTTGTCAAAGCAGCCGGAACAGACTAACACAGTCCCTTCGCCTTCATTGGGTGTCTGGTGGGGCAGGCTACAGATAATAGCTCAGTATCCATGAACTAAATACATCCCCAACTCAGCCACAGAGTCAGTTTGCACAGAGAAGGAAGCACCTGCCTAGATGATGCAGGACAAACAATTACCTGACACCAGAACCTCTGGCCTTCCTGGGCTGAACTCGGGGCTGCCCTGCACGATGAAATGCCCTGGAGAGCCACTGGCTGTGGGGAAATGAAGGAGATGGGGACTTCCCAGAGTTTCACAAACCACACTCTGCTGGCTTTGGTGAGTTTATATAAAAGCAACATTACTGTATTAACTTACTCACTGAAACTTCCTATTAGCCATCTGGTTCATCTACAAAACACCATTTACTAAATAATCTGCGCCTCCTCCAGTGATTTAAATGATCACTCTACCACAAATCTGACCTGTACCTCAGTCTGTCTATGACTTCCCCTGCTTTGAGACTCTTTCCCCCCCTTGCCTTTCACAATACTATCTTTTCCTGGATTCTTCAGATCTCCGACAATTCCTTCAGAGCCCCATTTGCCTCTCCTTTAAACTCTGTCATAGGACCGTCTCCTGTGAGCCCCTGGGCCATGTGCAGCTCTCTGATGAAGACACGCACATTCTAGGCCGCCCCATGTGATTGTGAAGGTTGATCACCACACACTCGTGACCAGCCCAACAGGGCAAGAAATTCGTTCTGCCCACAGGGCTCTCCAGGCGCCCATCTCTGGCCCAGGAATCCCTTAAAACCTAGGTCCACCCATCCAAACACATTCGGTCTGCCTCTCCCTGAATGTCCCTCAGTGAGCCACACACTCAACATGGATTCATTTTCTTTTTCCCAACCTGACCCTGTCTGTCATACAAGGCAGAGAGCCAGGAGAATCCAGGCTCTCCCATCCCTGATCTGCCACATCCTGGCTGATGGATCCTACCTCCTTCACAGTCACTGCTGTCGGTCAGTGTTTGACCTCATTATTTCTCTTCTCATTTAGGCTGTCAGACTCATGCTTACTCAAAACTCTCACTATGCTGCACAAGCAGTCTTGCCACCATACCCTGATTGGGTCACACCACCGCTTGGGAACTTTCCTCAGCTTCCCACTGCCCACAGGACAAAGACCCTGCTCCTCTGTGTGCCTCAAGGGGCCTTCTGTAGGTCAGACTCCTAACTTCCTCTCATCTTGGTTTCTTATTCTTTTCTTTCTCCTGCTGCTGCACCCTTTGCTTGGGCTACAACTTGACTCAGAATACCTGAATCAAGGGATCCCTCCCCATAGACTTGTTTGATTACCAGATAAAGTTGCCTAGTCCCTCCTTCGAGCGCCTAGATTTCCATGCCAATCCCCACAGTGCTTGTAGGCATACACAGTTCTCTGGCCCCATTAGAACTGTTGTCTCTGAAAGCTGAGGAGGCAACGTGTTTGATTTTGTG
>PVJO010022255.1:0-28273 GCA_004026905.1 Hystrix cristata | reverse complement strand
AAAAAATATCTGCTTCCAGCTGCTAAGAATACATTGATTCTCTTTGAAGGCTTTTTATAGACAATTTCAAGCTGCACTGAACTAAAGAATTAACTTTCCTAGACACTAAATTAGCCAATGCAGGGTAGCCCAGAATTAATGGATTGTAAATCCTGATCTGTAGGTCAATCACAACCGTCCCCATTTTCAGGATGAAGAAATTTTGGCTCTGAGAAAACAAGCAGCTTATTTCAGGCTGCACAGCTTGGTTTAGTATTAAAATTCAGCAGCGTTTCCCTCAGGCTACTGCTTTTCTGTGTGGCGATAAAAGTAACATTACCATGTCTTCTTTAAGGAGTACATGACATCAATTTTGTTGTGTATTTTCCATCCAGATATTGTGGTTTCTTGAAAGAAGACTAGTGTTTGAGTCATGCTTCATTTGGACTTTTATGACTTTGAGTTGGTTGTTTAAACATCTTGAACCTCAATTTCACTTACCAGTAAAATGGGAATAATAATACATACTTTTGCATTATTTTGAGGATTGTATAACAACAGCCACAATACTGGTATATGTGTGTGTGTGTGTGTGTATGTGTGTATATGTATATATATATACACACATATACAGGAGACACAGTAGATTTATTTGTTTGGTGTTTTTTAGCACTTACAATGATTCTGGCATTTTTCTAGCAGGAAGATACACCAGTGAACCAAACAAATATTAGTTTTCTTGGATCTTAAATCTTATATGGGAGACAAAGAATAAAAAAATGTGTGTGACATTGTCACTGCTGATAAATTCTAAGGAAAGGGGCATTAACTGGAGAGGGGGTTCACTGCAGATAGAATTTTCAGGGAAATCTCTCAGATATAGTTACAACTGAACACAGACAGGAATAGATCCAGAGAGTGGGCCATGTTGGTGTCTGGGAGGAGAGCCTTCCAGGTAGAAGGAAAAGCAAAAGCAAGAGTCAAGAAAGACAAGTGAACATAGTGTTTGAGGAGTAATATGGGGACTCGTGCCCAGAGAGAGGTGAGAGAAAGGGAGAAGGGTAGCAAATGAGGTCAGAGGGCAGGCAGGGGCCAGATCATAAACTGCCATGTTGGCCACTGGATAGACTAGATTTTCTTGCATTTGGGGTGTGTGTCCTTAATAGAAGTTAAGACTTCTCAGGTTAAGTTCAGCATTGGCCTTTCTTTTCACATCTTGGGGAAGGTAAGGCTGCCCCACATAAGATGGATATGGAGATCATCGAGGGCAATAGTTGTATCTGTGACTCTCACACCAGCAACGTAGAACTGGGATGTCATTTTTCCTTCTTTAACTCTCCCTTCTTAACATTTTGTTCTTTACCAAAAAAGAAACTGAAGAAGGGAGGAGGAATGGCTGTTGGACTTTGTAAACTTATGTCTCAGGTAAGTTGATGTTTTTACTTTGTTTGCAGACATTTCACCTCATTTTTCAAGACTTTGGGACCACAAGAAGAATAGGGACAGTGAAACTGGACTTAGAATAAAGTAGTCAAGAGCCACATAGGACTATAGCTCATATGAATTGAGATATGCTATAGCTGGAAAATGCATACTGGCTTTTGAAAATCCACTATAAAAATGAGTCAAATATGTCTCATTATTAATTTTTATATGGATTACATATTGAAATTATAACATTTTAGATAAACTGGGTTAAAGAAATATATTATTTTTTTTTCCAGTGCTGGGAATCGAACTCAGGGCCTTGTGCTCAGAGTGTGCAAGGCAAGCACTCTAATCACTGAGCTAAATCCCCAGCCCAAGAAATATATTATTAACTTAATTTCACTTTTATTTACTTTTTTAATGTCATTATTGGAAAACTTAAAATTATATATGTGGCTTGCCTATTTCTATTGGATGTCACTGTTCTAGACACCTTTTTGGAAGTATTTTATTATTAAGAAAAGTAGAGGAATGGGACAATAGTACATTAAGCACATGGAAGGGAATTTATTTATTCATCTATTTCATTACAGTGTAGAAGTTATTGCATTGTTTTTTATGTTGATTAGAAGGATCCAGTAGAGTGACAAATATTGTGATACAAGGGAGGCAGTGTCCCAGTATGAACAGGGAGAGGGATTAGTCTTAGATAGGAGCACAGGGTTTTATCCTTGATGGCAGAGGGAAGCAGAATATATTAGTATAGGTATATGTCGGTAAGTACATAGGGAGGCAGGAGGATAAGGAAGTTCAGAGTGGGAATGAGGAGCTGCTGGTGGTTTGAGAAACAGAAGGTATGATGAAGTAGTTATATGGAAAGAAGAATGAATTTTTTAGGGATATGTTGTGGAGTTGTTTTACAGTGCTTTTGAGGGATGTGTGGTCATATGCTAGAAGTCAATATGTTTATCAGGGTTCTAGCAAGAAACTCAAAGGGGATTATTTCTGCAATATTATCAGGCCATAGAGAAACTACAAAGAATGGTGCTGTACCTTGGGGCACATAAGAGCAGAGATCTTTCACTAAGTCTAGGCCTGAATTGAGACAGAGAGCTGCGTGGAGAGGCCTCTGGAAGGCACTGCGAGCTATGACTGAAGGACAGAGACCACCCAGGATGGTGCTTCAGGCATGGATCCAAGTGGAATAAATATATTGCTTTGCTCACCTCCCCTCCATCTCTTGCATGTGGCTGAACCCAAATGAAAATGGGGTGAGTCAAGGGAGTTTATTGACACAGTGAATATTTCAGTCTCCTGGGACACGGGAAGAGAAGAGGGGCACATGGAAGCTCTATAATACCACATACTTGTGTAATTCTTTTTCCCTCAGGACACATTCAGCCTTATTTTCACCATGTAGAATAACTATGTTTGATATTTTGTTGTTTTTTTATAAAAAATAGAACATACTGCAATGCTATAATTTCGAAGCATTGAGTACTTTTCCTCCAAATGAATATATTATAGGAAGTTCACCTTTTTGTTTTATTTTGTTTTGTTTTGTTTGTACTGGAGAGTAAGCCCAGGTCTTTGCACTGAACTACATCCCAGTCCTTTTTATTTTTTATTTTTTATTTTATTTTATTTTATTTTATTTTTTGGTGCTGGGGATTGAACTCAGGGCCTTGTGCTTGTGAGGCAAGCACTGTAACCACTGAGCTAAATCCCCAGCCCTTTATTTTTTATTTTTAGACATGGTCTCACTCTAAATTGCCCAGACTGGTCTCAAAATGGCAATCCTCTTTCCTCAGCTTCCCAGAGTGCTAGGATTATAGGCATATGCCACCAAACCTAGTCGAAACCACCTTTTATTCACCAAATGACAAATATTTATGTATACCATGTGATGAGATTTGTAATCAACATTAGATATATCTCAGTTTAAAACATAGACATCCTGGGGTTGGGGATTTAGCTCAATGGTAGAGCGCTTGCCCAGCAAACACAAAGCCCTGGGTTTGATCCCCAGCACAACCCCCCAAAACATAGATATCCTTTCTCTCATGCAACTTATAGTTCAGTGCAGTAGACTAAGCTATTTTTGCACACTTTTTTTCCAGATTTTTTGTATAATCTTCCAAGGAAAATTCTGTTGAAATATTTTCATGTATACTTCATTATTCTTCAGGATACATTTTTGGAAGTTTATCCTTATATATAGAGTCTAAATTTCAGAAAGTACCTTTTTGGTAAAGCTCAATTCAAGGCCTTCCTTTATGACTCTGTCCTACCCAGTATCTTGGTTTGGGAAATATAAAGGAATTCTCTATATGAGACTTTTTTTCTTTTTTGTTTCTTTGTTTATTCCTTGCTTCCATTCCCTTTCTTTCCTTCCCTTCTCCTCAGTCCTTCTCCTTTTCCTTTCCTTTTCTTTCCTTTCCTTCCCTTCCCTTCCCTACCCCTTTCCCTTTCCCTTTTCTTTTCCCTTTCCCCTTTTCCCATGCCGGGAATTGAATCCAGGGCCTTATGCATGCTAGGCAAGCATTTTATCACTGAGCAGTATCCACAGCCCAAGAATTGCTTTATACTTTATATATGTGACATAATTTGGCCCTTGTTCATATATTTTTTGTGTTATAAACTGATTTTTGTGCATGTATATTTTTTCACAAAAATGTAAAACTTTTAAGAGATGAGTCTGCTTCTAATATTTCTCCTCTCTAAAAGTATTTTACAAACCTGCACATGTAATCATTTACTGACTTTTCTTGGTTTATTGAGAACTTTGGACTCTGTCAAATTTCAGCTTTTTGTGCTGGGACAATGTGGGAGTCTGAGCACTTGATAAGCAAGAATTTTTTTTCTCATTTCAGGGGTTGGTGACTTTCGGAGATGTGGCTCTAGACTTTTCCCGAGAGGAGTGGGAATGGCTTGATCCATCTCAGAAGGATTTATATAGGGAGGTCATGTTGGAGAACTACAGGAACTTGGTATGGCTTGGTAAGGATACTTCTCCCCCATTCAAAATTTCCCCTCTGAGGCATTTTTGCTTTCTCCACTGGGAATACCTAGAGTGTCTCACAAGTGCTTCATTGAATTTCTACCTCCTCTTTCCAGGAAATGATTTGAAGTAGTTAATAGAGTTGGAAACGAGTAGTTCTCTTTGTTAGGGAATGGTGGTTTAGAACAACATCAACATGCTGTGGGAATTTGTTAAAATGTAAATTGTAGAGCCCCAGTCTAGATCTACAAAATCAGAAACTCAGGGAATGGGCCCAGTAGTCTGGGTTTTAATAAGCCTTCCATATGATCCTGATGCTTGTCAAAACTTTAGAGCACTGTAGTTTCTGATTCAGTAAGTCTGGGTAGAGACATGAGAATGTGCATTTCAATTTAAGGCCTAAGTGATGCTACAGTTGCTCCAGCACTTCAAGAACCACTGCAGCGGAAGACGCTTCATCTTCTTTATATTCCATTCTGGCATCATTCCATTCTCTGGCCTTTCCTGCACTGTCCTTCCGTGCCTGATGATCAAGGGGTTGGTGTGGGACCTGAACACCTGTAGCATACTGATTTGTCTATCTCTTGCTCTCATTTTCTTCCCCTGTAAATAGGACTCTCCATTTCTAAACCCAACCTGATCTCCTTATTGGAACAAGGGAAGGAGCCTTGGATGGTGCAAAGAGAGATGTCACATGGTCACTGTGCAGGTGAGTTGCAGATAACTGGGCATGGAGGGCCACTGTGTGGTGCCCACACATGTGGTCAGGAGGAGGCTACCCTGAGTTTCAATCAGGTGGCACCTGAAATCTCTTTAGCATTTGCTTCCCAAGAAACCTTACTTTCACCTAGGGATCCCCCTTCCTATTTTATCAAAATATATTTCTGGGAAATTATACTCTCTAATCTTCCACCTATAACTTAAGGCCAGCCTAAACTACACAGCAAGACCCTGTCTCAAAAAAAAAGAACTAACAACAGTATGGACCAAGTGGAAGATAAGTTAACAAAGCCCCTTTAGCACTGAGTTTAGATAGGAGCCCAAGTAAGAGAATCCAAGGCTGTACATGGAAGAACTGAAAAGAACAGGGCTTTCCTTCAGTGCAAGGTGTATTGGAAAGAACAACACAGATACATAATCTGTTGCTTTTTTTTTTTTTTTTTTTTGGTGCTGGGGATCGAACTCAGGGCCTATGTGCTTGCAAGGCAAGCACTCTAATCACTGAGCTAAATCCCTAAAGCCTGTTGCTTTTCAATTTTGTGCTGAATGAGTGTGAAGGGAGTTTTCCTTTTCAACAGGTGGGAATTGTTAAGGAAAAAGCTACCTCTAATTAACTGCAAAATGCTGACATGTGCAATTCTAAAATAATGCTTAACTACATCCAGACTTGAAAATGGTTCTGTTATTGAAATATTCACTATATTTTGGAAGCCTCATGATAGCTTTTAAAAACCAAGGTTATGGGCTGGGGATTTAGCTCAGTGGTTAAAGTGCTTGCCTTGCAAGCACAAGGGCCCGAGTTTGATCCCCAGCACCAAAAAAAACCAAGGTTATATTCTCTAGAAATTATTCCATAGATAAGCTAGTAAGTTTTTATCTCTTTTTTCCCTAACATTTATACTAACAGTAATGTATATCATATTAGTTAGTTTTTTATTATGCAACTTAGTGAATCGTTGCACATACTGTACAAGCTTTATCTCCATAATTCTTAAGAGCTTAAAAAAGGGAGAAGGACATTGTCTCAGACTGATTTTTACCTCTGTTTGGTCCTGGGCACATGGTAATTGGTTCTTGTATTTTAATATGTTCTTATTATTGTGACACAAAAAGGACTTTCTCATTTTCTTCATTTTTTAATTTATCTTCAATTTTTTTTTCTTTTCACTTTGCTCCAACCAAACTCCTCTACTGAAAGTATCAAGTGTCTACTTTGTAGGCATGATTTGTCTTTCACTGATGAGAAAAGCTGACCTTCAGATTTCTTTAAACACTATGAAAAAAAACTAATTTTTTCTGAACCTGATAAAATCTTAGAAATTTTGGAGTGGTATTAGTGGAAAAAAATTATATTAATCTGACAACATTCATTCCTTCATAAGAATACTGTCATTAGCCTAGGCATTTGATACAATGGTAAGAAGAAAAAAGAGTAGATGCCAATCCCTGGCCTGAAGGCTTTGACTCTCATGAACACCAGTGCAGGATGGACCACAGTCTTTAAAGAGTAGAGCCAGGGAAACTAATTATGACTTAACAGTCGTTCTTAATTACTTACCTTCTTGATATTTAGCTTTGTATGCTTTAACTGCTTTACCTCCCCATACACCTTCGTTCATCAACTATCTTCACTCTTTGTATTTTGTTCATATTGCACAGCCATATTTGGGAGATGTTAGAATCATGTACTTTCTTCCTTCCTTTACCCCAGTTAAATTCTTCACTTGCTTCCATAACAGTTTTTTTCTCCTAGTAAAAGAATAAAGGAGACATTTGCTTTCTTGATATTTTTTCAGACTGGGAGTCTTGCCGTGAAATGCAGGAATTGTCCTCAAAATGGTTCACTGATGAAGAAGAAATATCCCAAGGGATAGTAATGGGAAGGATCCAAAGTCATGGCCTTCAAAGCTCCAATTTCAGAGAAGCCTGGAAATATGAGGGTGAACTTGCAGGGCATCAGGGAAATCAGGAAAGACATTTCAGGCAAATGACAACTCTGAAGGACATCTATACTGGGAAAAGAGATAATGAGTATAAAAATCCTAGAAGAAGCATCCCCCTGGAGTCAGTCCTTTTAACACAACAGAGAGCTCCCATAGTAAAGGAAGTACATAAATTTGATATTTATGATAAAATCTTTTCTCAGAATTCAGTCATAATTGAATATGAAAGATTCCATGCTGAGAAGGAATCTTTGATAGATACTGAATGTGAAAAACGTAATCAGAGTACACACTTGCGCAAAGATATAAGAATTCTTTCTGGTGAGAAACCTTATGAAAGTGAAGATTTTTCAGATCTCTTGAGTTTCCACTCATTGCTTACTCACCATCCAACCCGTAATTTTGGAAAATTACCTCATGACTATGATGAATTTGGTGATGCCTTTAGCTGTTACTCATTCTTTACTCAACCTCAGAGAATTCATCGTGGGAAAAAACCATATCCCTGCAATGACTGTGGAAAAGCCTTTAGCCATGAATTCTTTCTCCGGGAACATCAAAGGACTCATAATGGAGAGAAACCATATGAGTGTAAAGAATGTAACAAGGCCTTCAGACAGAGCGCACACCTTGCTCAGCATCAGAGAATCCACACTGGAGAGAAACCCTTTGCATGCAATGAATGTGGGAAGGCCTTTAGCCGCTATGCTTTCCTTATCGAACATCAGAGAATTCACACAGGAGAGAAACCATATGAATGTAAGGAATGTAACAAAGCCTTCAGACAGAGCGCACACCTTAATCAGCACCAGAGGATTCACACCGGAGAGAAACCCTATGAATGTACTCAATGTGGAAAGGCCTTCAGCAGACGAATAGCTCTTACTCTTCATCAGAGAATTCACACGGGAGAAAAACCCTTCAAGTGTAATGATTGTGGGAAGACCTTTGGCTATCGCTCACACCTTAATCAACACCGGAGAATACATACTGGGGAAAAGCCCTATGAATGCATGAAATGTGGGAAGTTTTTTAGGACTGACTCACAACTTAATCGACACCATAGAACTCATACTGGAGAAAGACCATTTGAATGCAGTAAATGTGGGAAAGCCTTCAGTGATGCTTTAGTTCTAATTCACCATAAGAGAAGTCATGCGGGAGAGAAACCCTATGAATGTAACAAATGTGGGAAGGCCTTCAGCTGTGGCTCATACCTTAACCAGCATCAAAGAATTCATACAGGAGAGAAACCTTATCAATGTAATGAATGTGGGAAAGCTTTCCATCAGATCTTATCCCTTAGGCTACATCAGAGAATTCATGTAAGAGAAAAACCCTATAAGTGTAACAAGTGTGGAAATGATTTTAGTTGTGCCTCAGCTCTTAGACGACATCAGAGAATTCATAATGGAGAAACCGTCTGATTATGGGAAAAATAAGTCACCATACAGTCCTTATGAATATCAGTGAATTCTGTTTGGTTAGTAATTCTATGAATGTAATATGTATAGAAAAGCCTTCAGTTCATGATCATCCATTATTTGAAATGACCTGAGTGGTAGACATTTGTTACTTTTTTATCTATTCTATATCCACCTTAACCACCCTCAATGCATATGATTCTGATGAAATTGAATCAGCAGTGGATTGGTCACAGGCTAACCAATTTTCCCTCAGACTAGCAGTTAGTAAGAGATTGGCAGCTGGCCATAGTGGTGGGTGCCTATAATCTCAACACTCTGAGTGGCTGAGGCGGGAGGACCACAAGTTTCAGCTCAGCCTGGGCAATTTACCAACTTAGCAAGACCATGTTTCAAAAATAACAAAACTGGGTAGGGGGTGGGTTGGGGTTGTAGCTCAGTGTGAAGGCCCTGGGTTCAATCCCTCGGAATGAAAAAAAAATAGATTGTCAAATGGCTCTTGTGTGGCCCAATAGATCCCTCTATGGTTATTGTTATGTCTTGTAAGACAAGTTTTTTTTTTTAATTTTTGGAATTGTAAGTTTTGAGGATTCTGTAGGGTTAAAAACTTATCAGTGGCCTTGTGGCACCCAATGCAGAAAGCCTTTTAAATGAGAGATCTAACAGGAAAATGAAGGTGAGAGACAGAGCTCTAATGACCTTGTTTAATCTGGGTTCAGTGGTCATCATGATGGCTGCACTGTCCTTTTTTATTTTTGTGATCCAATAAATTTCTTTTTTTTTTTGGCTTAAGTTAATTTGAATTAGAGTTTTGCTTCTTGGAACTAGAGTATGTTTGAGAAATCCTTAATCGTTTATGTGGCATAATTATTTATCCAAAGGAAAACCTTATGATTATGAAAGTTGAGTATGTAGTCTTCATAAAGCTGAGAGGTTCGTTACATTTTATTTGCTGATAAAATTAATTTAGTATGTATTAGTCTGTTTTACAGTAAGGACGAATGCTTTAAAATTCACCTAGTAAAATTCCTTAAGAGGGTTTCTTTTTTTTTTCTGGTGCCAGGGACTGAACTCAGGGCCTTATGCTTGCAAGGCAAGCATTTTAACCACTGAGCTAAATCCTCAGCTCCAAGAGGGTTCCTTTTAAGGAGTTAAAATCATTTTTGCTAGTGACTCACACCTTAGTCCTGAAAAGGGAGACTGGGATCTAAGAAAATTATGAATTCACCAGTTTAATGAATAACTCTTCATCTTAAAAGAAGTTTCTTCTTTCACTATGGCTTAACTGTATTTGTGACAGAATATAATAAGGTAGAACTGTAAAGGAGGTTTGCTTTTGTGGGTGGGCTACAAACTGGGCTTAAGAAGTTTATGACTGGGCTGGGGATTTAGCTCAGTGGTTAGAGTGCTTGCCTTGCAAGCACAAGGCCCTGAGTTCGATCCCCAGCACCAAAAAGAAGTTTATGACTATCTTTTTTGGAACTGGAGATGTTAGACAGTGTTGGCAGACGAGAATGAGCTAATTTAAAAGACAGATTTAGTGCGATTCAATGCTTTAGACTTTGAAAAGAAACAAATATGGTTATAAAACACCACCAAACTTATATTCCATCTAATCTAAAATGGATTAATGTCATAAGTTTAATTTTTGTCATCATTTCTTTATTCTTATATTTCCTGGTGGTATAGGAATACTTGTTTTAATAATTTATAAATACTCAGTAACTTAATTTGGAAAGTTTCTCAAGGTTATAGTAAACTTTACTGGGCCTGAAGGAAGAATAATGACTCAGACCAGTAAAGAGTCTGAGTTACTCACTAATTGATTTCTGATCTCAGGGTGGCAGCTGATATCTTCCTCCAAGATGACATCAACCCAAACCACTGGTTGATTCTCTATTTTTACAATTAAATTTCACTTGTAATGTTGATAAAAATATTTTTACCCATGGCTTCAGCTTAAGTGTTTGTATTTTGCAATCAGATATTTCTCCTCATGATGAAGTATTAACTTTTGTTTATAGGAAACCATTTGACCCATTGTCTTGTGTTTGTTTTTTGGGGTGGGGGGTTGGTGGGGATCAAACTCAGGGCCCTGTGATCCCCAACTCCCTATAGTCTTGTTGTGATATAGTTACCTGATCTTTTAGCATTATTGGAGATTTATGCTTTATTTCTATCAGATTGTTATAGGACCATCTAGAGATATGTGTGTGTGTGTATGTGTGCGTGTGTGTGTGTGCGCACGTGAGTGCATGCACACGCACATGCAGGCATACGAGTGCATCTGAAGAGGATGTAGATCTTCTCTAAAATTTTAGTATTAAGTGTCACTGTGTGCCAGCCTTTATTCTAATCTAGGCAATGGAAGCTACATCAGTAAAACAAACAGACAAAAATCCCTGCCTTCATAGAGCTGATTTCTAATGAGGAAGACAGACAATAAAAAAAGTAAGTAAAATACGTATTAAGTGAGTTAAATTCTAAGGAGAAAAAAATGCTGGAGGGGATGAGGGTGCCCAAGAAGTCTTCTTTTGAAGTTGACTTTTGAGTCAAGACCTGAGACAGATAATAGTCTATCTATCTGCCTGTTTTTCTTCCTATCTTACACTTGGTACTTAATTTATTCGTATATTTTATTTTGCCCATGTATTTTTATGTTGTATTTTAACATTTTCTTTTGAGTCAGATGAGTGTATGACCTTTTACCTTTTTTTTTCTTTTGGTAGTGGGGAAGGAACCCAGGGCCTCCACACTGAGCTAATCCCAAGCTCTTTTCTATTTTCTTATTTTGAGACAGGGTCTAACTAAGTTGCGCAGGCTAGGTTTGAACTTGTGATCCTCCTGCCTCAGCCTCTAAGAATGATGGGATCACAAGTGTGTACCACAATCCTCAGCTTACCTTTTATAATCTTAAAAATTTTAAATTAATTGTATAGTCTTTTGACACTAAATTGTCAGAATTTAGGAACTGGGGGTCAACTTACATGAAATCCTTCCCCCCTTTAGCAGTGTCATGACATCTGTGCATGCATAGATACTTTCTCGCAATAATACAGTGTTCTAGACCCATCCTCAGTGTTTCCCACCTGAAGTAATGAGGTTAGCTACTTTCCAAAGAATTTAGGTATGGTGATAACAACCATTAATGTTCATAAGATGATATAAAATCAGAAGTACTTTCCCCTGTAAGACAGGACATAAATTTTCTCAATAAAAGGTCCTGCAAGCAAGACTTGGGGGCCTCAGAGTATCTAAAGACTGCATTTTCTTTATATACCTTATTTTCTGTTTTCTATATTTCTTATAACCAAGAAGAAAAGGATAGCCTAACTTCACAGTAGAGCTCACTTTAATAAAAAGTCTATATTAATTATCTTTCATAAAACTTGAAATTGTTCAGGATTTATAAAACATTGCTTCAATTATTTTTAAAAACTTTGGAATTGATAATTTAATATTGCCTCGTAGATGAGTCCAAAGGAAATATGACAAATTTCTTCAGATACATTACATTTGTTCTCTTCCTCAACCAAAAGGTTTTCTTTCTTTTTAAAAGTATTTCGGATAGTTTTTCGGAGAAAAAAACAATCTAAAACTTTGTATAACTTATTATTTTCCAGAATCCTTTTCCTTTCAGTAGTTACTATAGTTGGACATAGGATTGTACGTGAATTTCAGGCAAAATTGCTGCCATTATGATTAAGCCTCTTCTAAGGGACAGCTGGACAAAATACTTCCTTTTAAGTACATAGTTTCAGCTGAATGTGGTGGTACATGCCTGTAATCCCAGCTCTCTGAGAGGCTGAGGCAGGATGATCGAGATTTTGAGCCCAGCCTGAGCAATTTAGCAAGACTCTGTCTCAAAAATAAAATATAAAAAAGGGACTGGGGATGTAACCCAGTGTGAAGGCCCTGCCTTCAATTCCCAGTACTGGAAAAATCAATTCATTAAATAAAATAAGAAATGAAAAAGACCTGGGGATGTAGCTCAATGAAACAAAAAAAAAATGGTTTCACATTGATTTCTAGTTTTTACTTATATTAATTTACTGTACCCTACAAAGATTACCCCACAAAACTCAAGGCAGGAAAATAATAGATTGAATGGTGGCAAAAAGTTAATTCCTGAAAGCCACAAGGTGACTTTATGTCCTGCAGTGGCCAGGAAATAGATCACCAGGTGGTCTGGTTTCTTAAAGGCCTTTTCACAATAACACTTCACGTACTCTTCTAGAAAGAAGAGTAGAAGTATCTACTCCTTGGAGTCTTGGGACAGGTACAGACTCAGCGGCTAGAACTGCATGTGGACTGTCTACCAACTCTTTAAACTTAGGAGAATTTGAAGTAGTTTCACTTCTTTCGGGCTCAATTGTTCACCTGTAAAATGAGTAATTGCAACCTTTCAAGCGTCTATGAGAATTACTTCAAAGAATGTGGTATATATGTAAACAGCCAAGACAGAAGTGATTTATGATGAAATCAAGCACAGGAACTTGAATAGTATGCGTGAGAGTTATTTGCTCGCGGGATAGAGAATTTTAAATTCATTCCTTGTGTCTTGCCTCCTAGTATAATGCTTGAGGCCCAAACAACAGTGGCCCCAACCCTTCTTTCTGATCCTGGAGCGGAAACTAGCGTGAGTCGCTCAGAACTCTCTCTGGGATATGTGAGGTTGTCAGGACTCTGTCTTTCATTAACAGAGGTCAAGAAGAGAGAAAGGGTCCTGCTCTTATTTCATTTTGCATTGAGTTTTTTGGACCTTAATTAATAGTACATTTTCAAAATAATTTAGTGCAACATTCATTTCTTGGTTTTTCTTTCCCCCATCATTTCCAATTTCTGTTCTTCCCTGCAAACATGCATACAGATGTGTTTGGCACGCACCCTTAAATGTATGTACCCCTTATCAAATAGGTCATATATTGTAAGTTTGAAATTTACACTCACTGTGTAAATTAATTTCTACTCAGTAGTGATTTTTAAATTAACCATCTTCCTCTAATGTTATTCATCAATTCTAACATTTCTGTGATGATTTATTCCATTTATTTACTACATTTATTCCAGTAGTGATGGCTATAACTTATGGCTGCTACAGAGAATATTCTAGTAAATACCATTTGTAGTCCTGAACTGTATTAAAATGTTTGTCTGGGAATTTCAGGTGCAACTCTGCATTCAAAAACTGAAGAATCTGGAAGCTGATGTCCACAGGTGACAGCAACACAAAATAACTCTCACTCAGCAGGGGGCCAGCAGGGAAGTGCTCCACTTGTTCCTTCTTCTTCAGCTTTATCATTCCCTCTGAGCCAGAGCCTATTGCGTGATGCCACCATGTTCAGGCTGGGTCTTCCCCATTCAGTTTGTTGACCCACACACTGGTCATCTCCAGAAATACTCTTGTAGATGCTCAGAAATATGCTTTACCAATTTAGGCATCCCTCAGTTCAGTCAAGCTGATAACCAAAATTGACCATCATGTTATGTATTGAGTCTTTGAGGCTTCTGAATTTTGATTCATGTTTAAATGCCTTCCGTATCTTGAGTGCTTAATTCATTTTGTGCTGCTACCTAAGCCTAGATAATTCATAAAGTGTATACATTTATGTTTCTCACAGTTCTTGGAGTTTGGGAAGCCTTAAGATCAAGATGCTCACATCTGTTGAGAACCTTCTTGCAACAGACCCACATGGCAGAGGGGCAAGATAGGGACAGATGCTCCTTTCAACATTGAGCCCTTTAATAAGGGTTCAGATCCCATCTATGAAGGTCCACAAGACCTGTAAAGGCCTTCACTTGTTTGTGGTACTACGGATTGAACCCGGGGTCTTCACGGTGAGCTACATTAAACAATTTTGAAACAGGGTTTCACTAAATTGTTAAGTGACCCAGACTAGGCTCAAAAATGTAATCTTCCTGCCTCAGCCTCCCAGAGTCCTGAGATTTCAGGTATGTGCCACCACAGCCAGCTCCCACTTAATACTACTGCTTTGGGGATTAGCTTTTAAAAACCTGTGAGTTTTGGAGAGAACACAAACATTCAAACTATAGTTTGCCCTACCCACCCCCCACCTCTGTGTTTTGGGCATTGTTTGTGCCCTTCAACGACTTATGTGTTGGAGGCTTGGTCCCTGTGGTGGAGGTATTGGGAGACGGTGTGGAATGTGAAGAGGGACATCCCTAGGTCACTTCGGGGAATGCCTTTGGAAGGGACTGTAGACCCTCAGGCTCTCTCTGGTTTTCTGTTTCAAGGTGTGATCTCTTCTTCCCCCACACTCTTAACTTTTGTGACATCATCAGGCAAGAGGGCTTTGCCAGAGCTCAGCTGATGCTGCATCATGGCCTTGAATCCCCACAATTGCAAGCTAAATAAACCTCTTTTCTTTATAAAGTTAGCCTGCCTGAGGTATTTCATTATAGTAATAAAGAATTTACTAATACCTACCAAAGTCGTGTCCTCTCACATGCAAAATACTGTACATTCATTCTATCACAATAGCCCCAAAAGTCTTAACTCATTCCAACATCAACTCAAAGGACTAAACTCCCGAGTCTCATCCAAAAAGGATGTATATGGAACTCAAGGCATCTTGAGACAAATTTTCCTTTAGGTGTGATCCTATGAAATGAAACAAGTTACGTGCTTCTAAAATAAAATAGGAGGACAGGGATAGATATTTCTGCTCCAAAAGGGTGACATAGTGAAGAAAAAAGGGGTAGTAAGCCTTCACCAAATCCAAAATCCACCAGAGTACACAACATTAACTCTTAAGCCTTGAGAATAATCTTCAACTCCATGTCCTCCCTTCCAGAAACACTGGGCTGAAGGCCAAGTCCCCAGGTCCCCTGGCAGCCCCACTTCCACAGCTTTGCCGGGCACGGCTCACATGTCATCCAACCCATTGGAGTTGATGTCTGTGACTTTCACAGACTGGTGGTACATGCTGGTGTCCCTATAGTACTGAGGCTTGGGCGAAACCTCACTCCTGAACTCCACTGGACATCTCCCTAGTTGAGACCCTGTGGTGGCCCTGCAGCTGTCGGAGCCATCCTTTGAAATCTAGGCGGAGGAAGTCATGCGCCACAGCTTTTGTATTCTGTGTATCTGCAAAATTACCTCCACATGGATGCTGTTAAGACTCAGCACTTGCACTCTCTGGAGAAGTAGCCTGAGCCACCCCTGGGCCCACTTGAGCTATCACGGAGCACTCAAGGAGTGCTGCCCGCAGTGCAGGGAACACAGCCCTAAGGTGGTTGCAGGCAGCAAGCCCTGAGGTGCCATGGTACCCCGAGCTCTTCTTTCCACCCTCTTGGCCAGCAGCAGTCAACCTATGGCACACGTGCCACAGCGGGCTGTTTGTATCTTTGAAAGCTCCTAAAAGGTTTGCCACCACCACCTAGGCCCCAGTACTGCAGGCTTGTGATGGGCATGGCGGGCTCAAAAGTCTCTGAAATCCTCAGGGGTCATCCTCTCATGCCTTGATGAATAGTACTCGGCTTCTTTCTATCCATATGAAATAATCTCCTTATGAAATAGTTGGCCATGTTCTTGGTTCTTGCTCCTGATCACACTCTTTGTTCTTTATATGCCTTCAAAGAGTTTCTAAATCTTTATGTTCTGCTTCCCTTTTAACTTAAAATTCCATCTTTCAATTGTTGCTCTCCTCACATTTTCACTATAGGCGGGTAAGAAAAGCTGAGTGTCTTAATGCTTTCCTGTCCCTGTGTGCCAGCAACCAGTCACAGATGAGTCGTGGCTACTGAATTTAAGGCTCGATCTGCATGAACAGAAATCAAAAGCACTCTAGCAGTACACATGTGTGAAGCATTTACTGGAGAGCAAAGATTAAAGAAGAAAGCAAGGTTATATTACCATGTTGATGACAAGGGAAAGCACCTGGGGAAGTGAAGGGCCAGATCCCCTCAAGCATCTTGCACGGGGCAGCAGGGCCTTCAGCTGGCAGTCGTTATGTCAACACACACCCGTTTGGGTCCCTTCTGTCTTATCTACCGAGTTCACACAAAGGTAGCTTGCTGGCAACTTGGCCTACGTGTCCCAGGGCACAGTGTCTTTCAGCAGGCTAGGATCAAGAATGCTCTGACCGTGTATCCAAAATTATTTTTATTTAACGTCCCAGAGATAGCCAGTCTCCCCTGTGAGGAATGGCACATAGCTGTGTTCACCCAGCAGACATTTGCATTTCAGATGACTTTCAGAACCTTAGGCCTTTCCTCAACACCCTGGGATGAAATATCCAACACCCACAACTTAAAGGAGGGGAGGTTTATTTAGGCTCATGGTTTCAGTCCACGGTTGGCTGCCTTTGAGGCAGAAACAACATGGCAGAGGAGCGTGGTAGAGGAAACGGTGCTTATCCCATGGGAGCCAGGAAGCAGAGGAAGAAAGGAGGTAACAAAAACACACCCTTCCAAGTTACACCCTCAGTGTGTGACCTACACCTTCCAATCAGTCCCTACCTCAAATGGGAAGCTTTGGGAGGACATTTTAGATTAAACCGTAACACCATGCAACCTCGTTAGTATTGTAATGCTTACATATTTCTTCTGCCGAAAGTCCCATTTTGTGGCTCTTAAATTCTCCCTCCACAAAGCCTTTCTGCAGGGACATAATTCAGCCAAGTTCTTTGCCATGGGCACTGAGAACAAGAATGGCTTTTCCTCTGGTTTCCAATAAGATATTTCTCATTTCTGAGACCTCATCAGAATGGACCTCACTGTCCATCTTTCCAGCAACATTCTGTGTATGACCACCTAGGTAATTTCTAAAGCTTCCTCTTCTGAGTGCTCAGCAGAATTGCCCATAATGCTTCATTTGTGGCAACAGAGACTTTCTAGCCTGCTTTTCCAAATTCTTCACACCTTCACCTATTACCCAATTCTAAAACTGAGGCCTAACACCATGAAAAACTATACCTGCGTCATGGATTGTCCTGACACTGTGGGCTCTTGAGGGTTCTCTCCTAGCTGGGAGAGAGGAATTCGAGCTCTTCCAAGGAGGCAGACATTTTCATTATTGTTTCCACAGCCCTCACAAATCTCTTTCTCCTGTTAAATTATCCAGACTGGCCTTGCACTTTGATCCTCCTCCATCGGCTTCCCGGAGTGCTGGGACTATAGATGTGCACCACTGCACTCAGCGCAGCATAATTTTTTGCAGGTATGGGCTTATTCATACTTCATTCCTTTCTATGGATAAATAATATTCTATTGTGTGTATGCGCACCACAATTTATCTAATTATCTGCTGATGGCCATTTGGGATGTTTCCAGCTTTTGAGTATTGTGCATAGAACAACTATGAACTTGCATGTACATGTTCTCATTTTCCATTCTTTTGGCTATATACATAGGAGTAGAATTGTTTAATCATGTGCTAATTCACTGTTTAACCTGCCAACTAACTGCCAAACTGTTTTCTACATTGGCTGAACCAGTTTACATTCCCACCAGCAATATACAAGGTAACAGTTTCTCCACATCCTAACACTTAATTTCTTTCTTTCTCTCTCTTTCTCTTCCCCTTTTCCATTCCTCTCCCCTCCCTTCCCTTTGTCAGTGAAATCAAGAAAACTGAGCTTCAAGAAGTTTATTTTCCAGCCTTTGAGCCTGGTTATAATGCTGCCAAAATGATCATAACTGACACTTTAGCTTGTTGATCTCCTTGAACAAGCATCACCACAGCACTCCTCTTCCAGGAGCCTCCCAGCCTCTGGGGCCTGCTTCAACAGCACCCAGGTGCTGCGCTGGTGGACAGGGGGTCCCTACAACCCTACTGAGCTTGTTCCTTTCTGCCTCTAACTTCTGTGCCCTCTGCTCCTTCCCTGCCCCTAGATGTTTTGACAGAGAATAGATAGGAGCTGAAGAGCAGGGTTCATTTTTATTCCTGAAGAGTCCAGTCTACAGTTGAAGCAGGTTCGGTAGTGACCGTATCTGTGAACTCTGGGTCAGCCTTATTAATAATCTGAGCCGGAGAAAGAATGAGACACGACCTCAGGACAGCAAGAAACAGGCTTTACTTACAGGGTAAACTCAGGCAGAAGGGAGACTTCTCAGGAACAAAGGGGCTTGGGGTTTATACATGGGTTATGGTGGAAAGAGGGTGTGTGCATCAACTGGCTCAAAATCCAGATTTTCTGCAGGGTGAAAATATCACAGATAAATTGCTTTGTTCCTCCTTATCTTGAGCCTGTGGACCTTGGGGAGTGTCCAGGGCCGGGGGAGCTGGAACACTGTAGCCTTGGAAAGGTCTTGGGAGCTGGGAGTTGGCTGTTTCCCACGGGGCATTTGACTTTATAGCCCTTAGTTTTTCTGACTAGGCCTGGTTAGAAATGTTTGGTGATCAGAATATATAACAAGGCTTGCCTGCTCTCTGTTCATCAGAGGACTGAACTATGTAATGTGGCCCAGTAGATAGTTCCATATCACAGATAAAATTGCTGAGTTCCTCGACTGAAAGTCCTTTTTCAGGTTCCCAGAGGTTCTTGGACTCTCACAAGTTGTTTGTATTCATTGCGTTGCCTATTGTGGCCTATGTGTATTTTTCTAGGGATCAATTCCAAACTTTGGCGGAGATTGCTAAAGAGGTATATAATCCCTAAAATCTTAAGAACTCTTGGATGAAAACTCTAAGATTTAGAGCTGGCAAGGGTTTTTGTAAGTGTTGCCCAAATCAGTGTCCCCCAGGGAAGGCATAGCTATGTAACTTATGGTTTGTACATATAGTGTAACTTTGTATATAACCCTAAATTATATTTATTCAAATTGGGCACAATTGAATATAGACTTGATATTAGATGATAATAAAGACTTAGTGTCCATTTTGTTAGATGTGGTGCCGTTCTGTTAGGTGCCATTCCTTTAGAGATGTCACCTGAGCTACTTAGAGCTGAAGTGTCATCATAACTGTAATCTAAAGAAGTCCTGCAAAAAATACATAAATCAAATAAGACATTATATGAATGACCATCATAGGTGATGACTGTTGTGCCTGTTCATTGCTTTCCTTCTGTATGTTGGAAAATTTTACAAAAACGTTAAAAGCACAGATGTGCAACAACTAAAATATGTTCCATTTTTATGAAAAGGATACAGCTTTTTCCCTTTAATTCTGTAAATAATATGCTATAGATACATTTATGCACATTTTTTCTAACACATATTAGTTATACAGAATAGTGGGTTTCATTTGGCATATTTGTACATGCATATAACATACTTTGATAATTTCCATGCATGCATTATTCTCTTTGTCTTCCTCTCTGTCCAGTCCCCTTCTTCTCTCACAAGTGTCCCTTCTGCTTTCGTGTTGTCTGTTTTTTTTTAATTCCACATATGCGGGAAAAGAATAGATATTTATTTTCCTTCATAAATAGCTTCTGTTAGGTATGTTACTGTAGTATGCCAGCTGACCAACACTCAGCAGACCCCTTCAAATTCAATAACTTTGTTGTTGGTCTCCTAACCAAATGTCCAGGCCGTTTTCCATGATCTAGGAATCACAAAAGATGTAGCAGGGCATGTCAGGTGGCATGACTGGCACAGCCATCACCCCTGCAGGTAATTCAGTGCCTTGGGTGGTGTATCCTTATTCAGTTTGGGTTGAGGTGGCTACTGGAAGACAGGGGGCGCCAGTGGCCTGGTAGACTCCATCAACTTTCAGTTTCTCAGAACCATTGGTAAACCACACCGTGTGTTCAGCGAGAACCTCCTAAAATTGTGGACACACCCCTGCACCCAGTAGCTAGACAGACCAGGGCATCTCCTATGAGATACTCTGTTCCCTCTGGCAAGGCGGCCAGCCACTCATGGAGCTGACCCCTTCGGGGCTCCAACCTTGCTTCATTTCAGATGTATCATTTCCATCTGATGGTGAATCTCCTGGGCTTGTCCAGTCTTATTAGTGGAATTGCTGAGAAACCAGAAAAGGATGGGAAGATCAGGCCTCGGAGTTAAATGAGGTACTTCTGTGGTGAGACATTCTGCCTCCACCAGTGCCTGATAGCAGATGAGAAGCTTCCAGTCAAAGGGTATATTTCTAGCAGTATCTTCAGGCAGCATTCATGTTCAAAATCTCATAGAGATATGTGCACCCCAGTGATGGCTTGCTCCTGCTACAGATTCCAATCAGCATGCATGGCAGTTGTGGATACCTGTATTTCCACTGGACTCTCACACTCCAGATGTCTTGAAGGCAATGTCTGTACTGAGGTTTCCAACATTTGTTGTTGTGAAGGGCCCCATTCAAAGATGGCTGCCTTTCATGTCACCTTGAAATATCACCATAGAATACCCAGATGAGACACACACTTATTTCCATTATCAGAAGAGGGCCTGTATTAGTGAGATGATCCTAGAGTCAGTGATTTGCAAGGGGGCAGATTTAATACAGGACAAGTCCAAGTTACAACATTCACACACACAAGCCAAATGCAGGAAGAGTGCAGAACATCTGCCTATGCACTGGAGACCTGAAAGATCCAATCAAGGGCTGGGAGCCCACAGCAATGTCCCACGTATGTCCTTGTCTGCACTAAAGGCCGACGAAATCTATACTGGAGCCAGGATATGATGCTCGCAGCAGAGATGAAGACCAGAGCTCCTCGAAGCAAACAGCAGCCATCCCCCATGACACCAAGGCCCTGAGCTCCTTCTGCGATGAGAACAGCCGAGTTCCCTTTGGGAGAACCAGCTCCAACAGAGCTTCTCCTGGAAAACAGCCAATCTCTATCTTCTGCTCCCGTTCTCCTTTCTGTTTTTTCAGCAATAACCTTCAGGTGAATCTTCTACACCCAGAACCACACCAACTCAGTCCAGCTGGGTATTCTGGCTCAAATTGACCACAGTAGTAAGTCTACCACACCCAGCTACTAGAAGCAGATTCTAAACAGAATAGCTTTGAACTAGAGATGTTGCTTTGGTTTGGGTTTAAGGTTAGGGGTGTCTTGTGGTCTCCCTCATTCTACACTTGATCTTAGCTAAAAGGCCGAGAAGCGATGTGGTCTCCCTCATTCTACTCTGAGTTCACAACTCAGTCTTCAAGCAGTATGAATGAACACATTACACTGCTAGCTGGCCTTGCTTGTCATTGGTAGGTAGATAATATTCTACCACTTATTTCCCAAAAACCCTATCCACCCCCAAAGTCTTTATAGTAGTAGTAGTTGCCTCCATTTGGATTATGGGGTTTATTTCCCACTATATCCTCTTTAGGTAGCATCATGCTCAATGTTATCCATTTCTAATAAGTATTAATATTCACTCCTTTTATGCACTCACCTGTCTCAGTGATTGGAAACCTAAGAATTCTGTTTCCTAAACTACTTACTAGTAAAGCTCTGAGCCCAATTTGGTTACTTCCAAAGAGATACTTTCCTATAAGACTTGGAAATAAGAAAGGAGGAAAGGGCTTTTATCCAGCCATGAACCAAGTGTCCAGACTTGGCCAGGTATTGGCACCTTCTTTGACCTCTGTAAGTAAAACAAGTACATCCGGAGGTTTTTGTTGTTGGGGACAGAGGTGTTGCTATCTTCCTTTTGGAAAGGTCATCTCTCAGGATGAGGGGGCAGCTTCTTCTTCCTACCTTAGGCAGCCACCCAACAAAAAGCTTTAACCTGCAGCTACTACTGACTCATTTTAGTTTCACACATACTACTCATGGGATCCATCAATTTAATTTTTTATAAAAGTAAAAAATATTTATGCTCGCCGGGTGTGGTGGTGCACGCCTATAATGCCAGCACTTGGGAGGCTGAGGCAGGAGAATCACTGCCAGTTTGGGGTCAGCCTGGGCTACCTAAATACTGAGCTCAAGGCCAGCCTGAACTACATAGCTAGACCCTGTCTCAAAAACAAAAAAATTATGCTCAATTTTTATTTGTAAACACATTACATTTCTTATAGCATTGATGACAAATTTGCATTTTACAAGCATCACATTGGGTAACAGTTTTTCTGTCCTTGATGCTGGGGCAGAGGGTGCATCTTTTTCTTTTGCTTTTATTAGTAGGTTGTCAGGGCTCTTCTATAGTGGGAATCTCCATTCCCAGGATTTCTGCTATAAGTTTTCATACTTTTATGGGCACTTTTTAAGTGCATATTTTAAAAGCATAGTTTCCTCAATTAAAAAGCATCCCAAGGGTTTTTAATAAAATCAAAACATTTATTATTTTACCTCATTACAATATCTGGGAGTACAATATCCAGGAGTTAACACCCACAATGTTTTGGGGGGCGGGGTGCTGGGGATCAGACTCAGTGCCTTGTGCTTGCTAGGCAAGCGCTCTACTACTTGAGCTAAATCCCCAGCCCCCTCCCACAACGTTTTAAATGGCATAAAAAATTGCCTTTGGGCAATGGTTGGTTCTCCTGGACATTGACTATAATGCACACTTTCCATCTAAAGCATCAACTCCAGATTTTGGGTCATTATAATAGTGAATAATTTTAGGCTTTTTGGTTTCTTTGTCAACAGAATAGCTGTGGTGCATACCTGATATTAATATGACACTTTTACATTTTTTGGTACATATGAAACTAATGTGCTGATAGCAGAAAATCCAAATACTGATGACGGAACAGTTCATTTTCTATTTGGTAAAAATTCAGGTGGTATAGTCCACTTATTTTTTTCAAAATGCCTACATCAGTTGAGTTTTTAAGTTCATAAAGAAGTTCCATTGAGCTATACCAATTGTCACTGGTAATATTTCTTTTAGTACCTTCAATACATTCTTCATGCCTAAGAACAAGTCTTGTAGCATTTGATAAGGTGGGTTTAGTTGTATTCGCTGTCCTTACTGTAGCATCAGCCTATATTTCTGCATTTAGCATGTGATGAATCTTAGCATCAGCTAAAATCTGCACCTTTATGCTGGCTTATTAGGCATAAACAGTCTACCACCGCATCTTCCTCCAAACAGTGCTAGCATCTCATCTACAGTTAGGTGAAGTCCAGGAGTGTAACACTGATCTATTAACAATTTCATCAAATAAGTCTGAGACACCAGCTAACTTATCTATCTTACTCTCTGTTTTCAAGTTCTGGTGCTTTAGATTATCAAATCTAAGGCAATGTATGAACAATGAAAATGGAGCCAGATTCCTAGTAGCATGAAAAATGGGTCTTCCTGTTCCATCTGTCACCCACAGTGAGCGGCTATCTTTGTGGCTGGACTTTAAAACAGTAAAAACTCTATAAAAACTTAGGTTAGTGCTTTGACACTAACCTAAAAGTGGTATGGTATTTACTACCCACAGAATCGAAGTCCCTGAGCAGGAATCTGGTGCGCGCTGGTTTAAGTCCTCCTGGCGGGAGACTAGAGAAAAGCAGAGCGGGCAATGGTGACAATTTAAGAAAGCGCAGCGCTTTCTAAAATGCAAATGCGTGGGGTCCTCAGGACCCATCTGTGGTAGCTGCGGGTCAACAAACTCAAATAGTAACAACTCTGGAAACAAATCAGGTGATCTAGCTACACAGCCAAAGGGGATATACAGGGACAGGGTCATCAGGAAGAACACAGACTTGAGGAAGGCTCGGGCCCAGAACAGGAGTCTCTTGCTGTCTCTGTCTCTGTCTCTCTCTGTGTCTCTGTCTCTCTTTCTCTCTCTCTCCCTCCCTTCCCCCTTCCCTCCCTCCCCTCCCTCTCCTCTCCCCCTTCTCTCCCAGTTCCCTACTTCTGTTTCACCTGTCTCCTAGGGAACAGAAAGCCCAAAGGAATGCTGGCAGTCCAGCCCTCCAGTCACACTGGCGAACCCTCAAGGCAGGCCTCAGACTGAGCTCCTGCGGGACTACAAAAACTGCTTCTCGGCAGCCTAGAAACCTCAGAGGCTCCAGATCCCCAACCCTCAGGATTACATCTCCAGGCAACCACGGCAGCGATTGTGCGATTGTGATGCCGGCAGGTCACTGGCAGAATTCCAGGCGGCCAGACGGGGGCAGGCTGGCAGTGATGGAAGCGGAGCAGGGTCGTCCAGAGATCCTGCCATGCATGGTGCACACAGAATGGGGCCCTCTAAACATTAAGATGAAACTAAGTAAGGAGAAGCTAAGCAGGAAGATAAAAGCTTTAGTATAAAAATAGGGTTGGAGATTTAGCTCAGTGGTACAGCGCTTGCCTAGCAAGCACAAGGCCCAGAGTTCGATCTCCAGTGCCCCCTCCACCAAAAGAGTCTCAAAGCAGTGACACACGCCTGTAATCCCAGCACCCAGGAGGCTGATGCAGGAGGATCACCTCGAGTTTCAGCCCAGTCTGAGCTACATAGTGTGACCCTGTCTCTAAAGTCTCAAGACACTGAAACAGGAATTCTTTAAATTGTTAACAGTGGCTGCCTCTGAAATTTGATTATAAGTGAGTTTTGGGGGGAAAAAATGGTAAATATGGGAACACCAGTAACATACGTGGGGCACTGTACGGATATAAGTGACAAAGCAAACATCATTTAAATACTATTTTTATTATGAAATAAATAGAAAGATACAGAGAATAAGCATCAACCCATACACTCATAACCAGCTTTATCTAACTGTAAGAATTGGCTAGCTTTGCTTATTTTTTAAAGAAATATCTTCTCTTTGCATCCTTTGCTCAGTTTTATCTTTCTTCCCCTCTAGAGATCACCATTGTTATGGATTTTATGATTATTTCCATAAATCCCTCTACCTTCTTCCTATATGGCATTTAGCTATGGAAAATACTTGTAACATCGATTTGCATAATTTTAAACTTTATAATAAGTGGTGCCTATATCATACAAAATACTCTCCCGTTTCGTTAATAGTATTTGGAGACTTATCCATGATGATAGAAGTATCTCTAGTTAGTCTTTTTTTGTGTCTGTGCTGGGGATTGAACTCAGGGCCTTGCACTTGCTAGGCAAGCACTTTACCACTTGAGCTAAATCCCCAACCCCATTAACTTGTATTCTAATTTATACTCAGCCTTATGGTTAAATTGCTTCCAACTTTTCATTCTTACAATACTTCATGTAACTGCCCCTGAAATATGAGGATAGACTCTGGAGAAGTTTAAGTGGGATTGCTGGATGAGAATACTCACATCTTCATCTTTACTAGATATTGCCTAATTATGCTAAGTACAGCCACTTCCAATAGCATTGTGTGAATGTTCCCATTGCTCTGTATCTTTGAAATAGTTCATTGTGATTTTATATTGCATGTCCTTTACTGCTAGTGTTGTATAATCAATTTTTCTAGTAACCCCCAATCTGTTCTCTCATGTAATAACCATCATTATATGTAAAGTGCTAACAAATATATTAGATTCCATAATTCTCAGTTTGGGGATTTAGCTCAGTGGCAGAGCACTTGCCTGTCAAGCACATAGGACCTGAGTTCAATCTCCAGTAGCCCCCACCCAAAAAACCCTGTAATCCTCATTGAAGAATTTACACTTCATAGATGTACTTCATAGATGAATTTCTGAACAGCTTATGAAATTGAAGGGCAAAAAAGGGGACTGGTAAATTTTGACTGGAATTGCAGTGAATCTGTGAATTATGAAGAACTACCAAATGTATTGACTCACTTCAGCATGTTATATAATGTACCTCAATTTATTTTGTTATTCTTCAGTTTTCTGGACTTTGAAAATTGACAGCTTTATATTTATTAACTTTCTCAGCTTCTGGAATTTAATTCCACGAGAACATGGTTTTTGCACTGTTCATCATTATCTCTTTGTGCCTCACATAGTGTCTACCAAATAGTAGCTACTCAGTATTCACTGTAGTTTTCTTTCCTCAATCTCCTTTTGATTTCAACTTTGTGGCCACTGGGTAACTTGGAAACTTCATATTTTCTTCTGTAGTATCTAACACTTCACATATTTTCAAAATTACCTGAATTCAGCTATGCAAATACCTGGGTTTGGCACCCTTTAAAGGGACTGATGCATTTTTGTTGGTTTCTTTCTTTCCTTCTTTCCAATTGTAATCACTCATTTTTTTGATCTAAATGTTAAATTCTGCATTCTTCTCAGTGAATCTTATTTTTAAATTTGTTTGATCTAATGCATTTTTGTTCAGAACTTCATAAAACTAGTTATAAATATCGTAGTTCTACCTGTGTCTATATTGATTATTCAGAAGGAGTACAGAGACTCTCACTTATGTTCTAAATTTTTGGATTTTCCCAACTCTGATCTGGTGTTTCCCAAGGGATGGTCTACTTTGTCCACTAACACATCTTGTATTAGTTGTGAGGAGTGAATTAATATATGCTGAGTGTGTAGTACAGTATGGCAGCTATTATTTATTGAATATCTGCTGTAGTTGACATACTATGTACTTTACATGCAATTTTCTCACGTAATATGCATCAATATACAACAGACACTATTTCATTTATTAGTCACATTTCTATAATACAGTATATTTTATTATGCCTACTTTAAGAATTAAAACCCTGAGGTTTAGAGAAGTTGTTCAGTCACATGTCATAGTAGTGGCAGAGCTATGATTTTCCAGAATCTAAGTCTTAGTCTTGGGAAGTGTCTAGTGGCTGAGGAGACTGGAATAAAATAAGGCCAAATGATATGTAAACTGAATAATGGAGAGCCTCATAAACAATTTCAAAGGCTGTAGATATTAATCCAAGAACAACAGCAAGCAAAAAACAGTTTTAACTGGACATAGTAATATGTTAATTTTTTTACTTTAAAAAGATATTTGGGGGCATCGCAAATGGATTTGAGGGTAGGAAAAATGGATACCGGAATATCTGTTAGAAAGCTGTAATAGTGACATTGGTGAGATGAATCTTAGCTTTAAGGTGACAACATTAAAGACTGACAAATGTATATAAACTCCAGAGATATTTAGGAGATAGGATTTACAGGACTTGGTGGTTGGCTGGATTGGGTGGTGAGAGTGACTCCCCAAAATGAATTCTCTGATGATGAGCAAGATGTGCATGTTGCCTGAAGGTTTTCTTGCATTCTTTACATTCATAGGGTCTCTCTCCAGTGTGAATTCTCTGATGTTGGGCAAGGGATCCACAGTAACTAAAAGCCTTTCCACAAACATTACATTCATAAGGTTTTTCTCCAGTATGGACTCTCTGATGCTGAGTAAGGGATGAGTCATTGCTAAAGGCCTTCCCACATTTTATACATTCATAAGGTTTCTCTCCAGTATGAACTCTCTGATGTTGAGCAAGGTAGGCAATCTGGCTGAAGGCCTTCCTACATTCCTGGCATTTATAAGGTTTTTCTCCAGTATGTATTCTTTGATGTTGAGCAAGATGTGAATTCTGGCTGAAGGCCTTCCCACATTCTTTACATTCATAGGGTCTCTCTCCAGTATGTATTCTGTGATGTACAGTAAGGTATGCACGAAGGCTAAATGCTTTCCCGCAGACATTACATTCGTAAGGTTTTACACCAGTATGTACTCTCTGGTGTTGGGCAATGGATGATCTATTGCTAAATGCTTTCCCACATTCAAAACATTCATAGGGTTTCTCTCCAGTATGAACTCTTTGATGTTGAGCAAGGTAGGCAAACTGGCTGAAGGCCTTCCTACACACCTTACATTCATAAGGTTTTTCTCCGGTGTGAACTCTCAGATGTTGAACTAGATGCGCATTCTGACTGAAGGCCTTCCTACATTCCTTACATTCATAGGGTTTTTCTCCAGTATGAATCCTGTGATGTTGAACAAGGTTTGATCTCTGGCTGAAGGCTTTGCCACATTCTACACATTTATAGGGTTTCTCTCCAGTATGAATTCTTTGATG
>PVJO010022254.1:0-28345 GCA_004026905.1 Hystrix cristata | reverse complement strand
AAGATGTGGTTTTTCTACACAATGGAGTACTACACCGCCATAAAAAAGGATAAACTAGAGTCATTTGTATGTAAATGGATGTTCCTTGAGAACATACTATTAAGTGAAATAAATCACTTATTAGTACACATCGAATTGTTTCTCTGATATGAGAAACCATAAGTGTAAATAAGGACAAAGGGGTAGAATAGATATTATGTTTAAAAAAAAAGAGAGATAGTATTCAAAAGAGAGAACTAGATAGGGAAAAGGGGGATAAAGAAGGTTAAAAGAAAAGTAAGATGAAAGGGGAAAAAATGGTAAAGTGTAACTACACTTGTTGCAAATAGGGAGGGGTGGGTGAATGGAAGAGAGGGGAGGGGAAGGGGGGGCAGAGGGGGGAAAACCAAGATGTATCATGTACAGGTACAAAATAACCATGTTGATTATGATCATTATGTATACAATGTACCAATACATGTTCTTGGTAAAAATAAAAAATTAAAATGTAAAAAAAATAAAAATAAAAAAATAAAAATAAAAAATAAATAAAAATCATAGCCAGGCATAGTGGTGCACACTTGTATTTCCAGCACTCAGGGTGTTGAGGTAGGAAGATCCTCAGTTTGAGGCCAGCCTGGGCTACATAGTGAGTTCAAAGCAAGCCTGATCTACATAGTGAGACCTTGTCTCAAAAAACTAAAAACTAAAAGCTAAATAAATAAATAAGTGTTAAAATCAAGCCAGACTGACTGGTACAGGCATGTAATTCCAGCACTAGGGAGGCTGAAGCAGGAGGATTATAAGTCTGAGTCCTACCTGAGCAACTTCATGAGACCTTGCCTCAAAAAAAAAAAGGGGGGGGTTGGGAATTTAGCTTAAGTGGTAGAGGGCCTACCTAGCAAGCGCAAGGCCCTAAGTTCGATCCCCAGCACCAAAAATAGAAATAATAATAATAGTGTTCACTTCAGCAGCACATATACTAAAATTGAAATGATACAGAGAAGATTAGCATGGCCCCTATACAGGGATGACGTGCAAATTCATGAAGCATTCCGTATTTTTAAGAAAAATAAATAAATAAAAGTGCTAGGGATGTGGTTAAGTGAATATCTACCCATATAAATAAATAATAAAAATAAATTTAAAAAATTTGACCTTAGGCCCACATTCCTGTAGTAATCATCAGTTACCACTGTTGGCAGTTGAGTAGCAGCTTCCCTTTCATATCAGAGTAGATATCTCTCAAGCCTCCACAATCCTCCTGTACTCCTAGCTGCTTACAAAAGCCTGCTTTGCTCTGACTACCTGGCCCTAAAAGGCATCTGAGTTTGCAAGTCCTGGTCTAAAGAATACATTGCCCACTTGGTGAGACCTGTATCAGCTCCTCATCTGATGTAGAGAGGGGAGGTTGACTGCTCAAATCTGCCTCCTTCTCTCTCTCTCCGGTACCACCACCAAGAAGGTCCTACCTGGACTGCACTAACCGCTGCCTGTGCTACTGTCCTGCTCGCAGGGTGGCTGCTCTTCCATATACTTCCCTCACTGAAGCCAGCCTATTCTTTCTACAGTGGGAATCCGATCTCGCTCTTTCTTTTAAAACCTTAGGTTTCCCCATCAGTGTAGAGGTAAAGGCAGCATTTGCTAAAACATCCTCCAACACTCCCGGCCCCAGGCTGACTCGAGGCCACTCTGCATCACTGTGTGCCTCCTGCACAGCAGGCCCCTCCAGGGCCTCTTGAGGTCATGTCTCGCCCTACGGGGCACACATGCCACCCCCAGGGGTTCTTCCTCCTGGTCACAGCTTAAATGTCCTTACCCAGGGAGGCCTTTCCATTCTTTATCTGTGTCCCTTCCTCACATCTACTGCACATGTCATGTACGTTTTTATTCGAAGTCTTTCTCTGTCCTTGGACTGTGAGAATGGTGTTTGTCTTTCTCAATATTGAGCACATGGTAAGTACTCATTGGACATGTGTTGGAAGAATAGACTTGGAAACCAAGTTCTTCAAAGTAGAACAGCAATTCTACTACTGAGCAATAATTTGTCATACGTTCTCTAATTATAAACATAGAATGTCATCTGTGACTGTATATGTGTGTTATAAGGCATGGCTGTAATGTGATTTCACATAAGCAAGATAATGAACACAACCAGGGCACCGAACTGGAGGAAGCACTCATTCTTACAACTCTCTTTCCTTGCTCAAGCCCTGGTGCTGGAAGGGAATACTTTGCTAAGCGTCTTCAAAATGAGAGGGAAGGGGGCTGGGGATTTAGCTCAGTGGTTAAAGTGCTTGCCTTGCAAGCACAAGGACCCGAGTTCGATCCCCAGCACCAAAAAAAAAAAAAAAGAGAGAGAGGGAAGGGAAGGGAGGATTGGGATTCTGCTAAAGGGAGCTTTGTGACTGTATCCTGACTCTTCAATACTCACGATGTATAGAACTGTGCATGGTTGTGTGATAGGTTCTGTAATAGAAATCTGAGTCCATGACACGGGAACCAAGAAGGTTCTTCTACAGGGAGTATGCAAGATTGAAGGATGGAATTCTTTAGTCTTTACAATAGCAGCTCACCTAACTGGCTAAACAAAAACCAGAAGCTTCCATTTAGATAAATAGCTGGTGGAAATCTTAATCCTAAGATTGAAAAGTAGAAAGGACATGACCAGGGAGAAAGACTATCCCAAGGACTGGCGGTGGAAGTCTACTTGCTAGTGCTGATTGCCAGCCAAGATTATCCAAGCTCTTGCCTTTTCCTGTTCCAGAAGCCTGGAAAGATCTTTTTCCCCTCTCCCTCCTCCGCATTCCCTCCCCCCTCTCTCTGTGCTGGGGATTGAACCCAGGGCCTTGTGCGTGCTAGACCAGCACTATACCACTGGGCCACATTCTCAATCTGGCTTTCTTTGATATACCAGTAACACAGTAACACTCCTATTTTGAATTGCTGGCATCTATTTTCATGCCAATAACCACAGTGCCAAGTATGCCAGAGTCGTTTGAGGCAGCTGTTTCGCAAGTATATCAAACAGATACTCTGTGATCCTGTTCTGTTTACTTTCCTGATAACATTTTTTTCTTGCCTTGAGCCAAAAAATGTGTGATGTTTTGTTATGGAGTCCAGATTCATTTGTTTTCTAAAAGTAATCATTTTATTACACAGTCTTCATTTATTATAGAAAAATGAAAAATACCAATAAGCAAAACAAAATTTAAGGGAAAGTCATTTATGGTTCTCCAGTTAGACAATAACTCTTGTAAACATGTTGATGACTATCCTGTCAGATTTTTTGTATGCAAATGTATATTTGGGTTTTTTCCTCACTTGTATATTTAACATCTTTTCATATCAGTGAATGAAGATCAACATCGGTATTTTTGGTGTGCCATAATATCGATGATCTGTACTCAGCCATCTTTTGTTGTCTGCCTAAGCTGTTCCCAGTATCACAGAAGTCTTATTACACATGCATCTTTGTATGTGTCAGATTGTTTCTTTAAGATTAATTGGTAAAGTGAAATAAATGGCTGTTTTGAAGTGTGTGGCCATCTTTAGAGGTTTCAATACATAATACCAAAGTAAAATCCAGCCATTTATCTGTCAGCAGCACCGTGTTGTGCTGATTTCCTCCTGCCTTCACCAGCATTCTTCAGCACTGAGGACTGCTCCGCCATGTACTTTGCATGCCAGACACTGACAAAGTTAAATAAAACACAGTCTCTGCAGGGAGAGGAAGAAGATGGGGAGAAAATTTGTAGGCCAGCATGTTGAGATTACAGTACATTGGAGATCAGAGTACTCAGAACTTGGATGCCGTGATCATCTTAGAACAAGTGTCATAGAGCACTTTGTGGAAGAGGCTAATTTTGACTCTAACTTTAAGAGATCAATTCAGAATTAACTGGATAAAAAACATAGAAGGAGTGATAGAATGATCCAGAAAAAGGAAAGGCCTCAGGTATGAGTGTCTGTTGTTTCAGGGAACAACAAACAGCTCTTTAATAGTTGGACTAGAAGATATATGGGAAGTAGAGGATGGTGGACAGGAATTATGGACAATGAGGCTGAAGAGAAGGTCAGTTTTGATCAAGAAGGGGTCTCTGAGCTAAACAAAGAAACTTCGACTTAGTTTGCAAAACCAGACAAAGACAATTGAAAACTACTTTGGGAGGCAGGAGTTGGTACCAAAACCTGTATATGGAAGACTCACACTGATCCAAGGGAAGAGCACTGAGAGTCAACTTGAGAACTGCTTTTCTATTCCCACTGATGGGCTCTGTGGACTTGGGAACCACCACTCCACTTCTTTGTCTAGTGAAATAAAGGATCTTCAACACTATGGACACTTCTCACAACAGCCATATGTGGTGGTTATCGGGATCCCATTTACAAAGGAGTCTGACCATTCATGTAGTAGAACTGGTATAGTTGAACCTAAAATTGGTCAAGGTGACAGCCTCCAAAGCCTGAATTCTCTTCTAGTGTTAAATATATATAAACTCCAGCACATCCTTTGCCTTTTTTTTTTTCCTAGAAAAAGTTGCCATTAAGATCCTGGACAAGACCAAGCTAGACCAGAAAACTCAAAGGCTCCTATCCCGCGAAATCTCCAGCATGGAAAAGCTGCACCATCCCAACATTATCCGCCTTTATGAAGTTGTGGAGACCCTATCCACGCTCCACTTGGTGATGGAGTATGCAGGGGGTGGGGAGCTCTTTGGGAAAATTAGCACTGAAGGGAAGCTGTCTGAACCAGAAAGCAAGCTCATCTTCTCCCAGATCGTGTCAGCTGTGAAGCACATGGTGAGCAGGGGTGAGGAGTGGGTCTTACTACCATTCCCCCCACCTGGGAACATGGGGCATTGGTTTACAGTCACATAAGAATCCCACAAGGCTTTAGTTCTGTGGGGGAGGATAGTAGTCCTTAGGTCAGAAGTCTGGCTGGGATGTTATTCCTTGCCTCTGTAGCAACATCCAGGAATCTCCAGTTACGTGGGAGCTTCCTAGTTGTCTAGAAGTTGCCAGGGTCACTTAGAGCATCCAGATGAACTCCATCTCTCACCAGCCGTACTGTTTCCCAGCCTTGTGTTCTACTCCTCAGCTACTTGGCTCCTCACTATTTCTTAGCCTTCCTTCCTAACTCTGTGTAGGATGTTCTTTCCCCCTCATGGCATGTTTCAAATCCTATTTGCACTTCATGACTCGCTCAGTTTTGTTGTCTGTCTGTCTCTCTCTCTCTTGGAAACTTGCTTCAGTCTTGTGTTAGTTGACACTGAACTTTCTTGCCTTCAGTGAGCTCTCCTAACTCTTACTGCCTCTGTGCCCTGCATGTTAGCACTCGATTACATCATTCCCATTGTAGTTATCTGATCATTTCTTTAGACAAATCTGGACTCCTAAGGCACATTGTCTAGTTCCTCCACGAGCTAGTCCTTCTGTGCCCGCTCTACCATTGACCATATTGCCAGGCACGGAGGACGCATTTAAGTTGCTCCTACTACTGGTAACTTGGTGGGGGAGCAGAGAGAGTCCGGCAGCAGAGGGTGCAAGTGCTGCAGAAACGAGGCACGGTGAAGAACCGAGTCACCGTGAGGCAATCCAAGAAGCCAGCCTTTATTACGTGCTGGCGTGGACCCAGCGGACTCGTGTCCAAAGGCTGGGTACCCCCACACAGCAGGGTTTTGCCCTTTATACGTTTTTTTGTCTCCCTTAGTAGTTATACACTAATTAACTACGGACTGATTGGGCACAACTTCTATTACCAAACAGTGTTAGAACTACACACGTGTATCTCAGAAATGAGTCGTGCAGCCCTTCTTGGTTCTGAGGGGCTCCCCCTCAAATCACATTCCTTTGGGAGGAGCTCCACCACCCTCCTCCGGAAGACTACCATCACAGCATGAGTCCTCAGACGCCCTACACGTGCCGTCTCTCCCAGTAATCTGGTCTCCAAAAGAAGAAAGGTCAATCATAGACATGGATCTAAATTGTGTTTGGATCTATGCTGAGCACCAATGATACAACATTGTGTACAGTTCTCACAACAGCCCTGTGCAGTGGTTATCAGGAATCCCATTTTGTACAGAAGGAGGTTGACATTCATCCAGTATTTCACAGCTGGTGTAGTTGAGCCTAAAATTGACCAAGCTATCAAGCTCCAAAGCCGTAATTGTAACCCCCAAAGGTCCGTTAGGGAAAGTAATATTAAACTATTTCCCAAGAGCCCTTGGGACTGAACAGGTCAAGGGTTTGGAGAAGATTGGATCAAGTGCAAGGGTAGGAGGGGATATGTGCCCACACCCCACGGTGGAATCTGTTGCTAGAAACTTGCCAAATGCAGCCTCCTTGCTGCTACTGAATTGTACAAAGATAAAGGAATCCACCCAAAGGAGAATGCCTGGAAGGCTGGGGGAGGGCACCAAGTCGTCCTGTTCTCTGTCTCAGTCAAGAGATCACTTGGAAAAACCTAGATAAGACCTCAAAAACTAAGGACTACTGTGTGATTGTGTTTCAGAAGGTGTAGTTTTTTAAGACCTAGGACTTATTTCTGGCACTAATTCCTAAGTCCAAGCATGTGGAACAGTCCCCAAAACTCGCCCCACGGAAGAATCAAACCTTTGGTTTGTTGGGGGGACATTACATTGTGCGAAAGGTTATGACAAGGTTTGCTGATTCAGATTGGTCTTGATTGAATCTCTACCTCACCATCATCAACTCACTGCTTCAGAGCAATTGATAGATTTTATATTTGGCATTTTACTTTGAAAGTGATTTCCTCCTGTCTTCTTCCACAGCATGAAAACCAAATTATTCACAGGGATCTGAAAGCAGAAAATGTGTTCTATACCAGTAATACTTGTGTGAAGGTGGGCGATTTTGGATTCAGCACAGTAAGTAAAAAAGGTGAAATGCTGAACACCTTCTGTGGGTCCCCTCCCTACGCCGCTCCTGAGCTTTTCCGAGATGAGCACTACGTTGGTGTTTATGTGGACATCTGGGCCTTGGGGGTGCTTTTGTACTTCATGGTGACTGGCACGATGCCATTTCGGGCAGAAACTGTGGCCAAACTAAAGAAGAGCATCCTGGAGGGCACCTACAGCGTGCCCCCACATGTATCAGAGCCCTGCCACCGGCTCATCCGAGGAGTTCTTCAGCCCATACCCACCGAGAGGTATGGGATCAACTACATCATGAACAATGAATGGATGCGAGGGGTGCCGTATCCCACGCCCTTGGAACCTTTCCAGCTGGATCCCAAACATTTGTCAGAAACCAGCACCCTCAAAGAAGAAGAAAATGAGGTGAAAAGCACTTTAGAACATTTAGGTATTACAGAAGAGCATATTCGAAATAACCAAGGGAGAGATGCTCGAAGTTCAATTACAGGGGTCTATAGAATCATTTTACATAGAGTACAAAGGAAAAAGGCTTTGGAAAGTGTCCCAATAATATTACCAGCCCCTAAAGAAAGAGACCCAAAGAAAGGGTCCCGTGTGTACAAAGGCATAAGACACACATCTAAATTTTGTTCCATTTTATAAATTATGTTGGACTCCTGGTAGTTAACCAAGATCATTGTTGCTGCTTTTAAATTTTTTCATGGATGACTTGAGTAGAGACATTTTTGTAATTTTAAATAAATTTAAATTTGAGATATGCATTTTTCCCTGAAAAGTCTATTAGCCCACATTTTGGCTTGATTTGGTTTCTTGTCTTATTCTCAAACTTCAGTGTTCATTCATTTAATCAAGAAATATTTATTCAGTCCCCACTATATGCCAGATGCTCTTTAAGGTGCTGAGGAAATAGCAACAAATAGGCTAGGCTAGCATGTCCTAGTACAAAACTAACGACTGTCTTTCTATATGCATAATATTCTAGTTTAAGATGTGCGTATTAATTCAAATATGGCAATCCTATATAAGAAGCTTGCTACTTTGGAGGCCACATTATGCAGATGAAAGTGTAAGAGCTAAAGGAGAGGGCAGGAGGGAAATCATCTGAAAAATGCCACAAGCCTTCTAGGCAGCCAGAAGTTTTAGACAGAGTTCCACCAAGTCGGAGCCTAAGATAAAGACTTCTGAGTACAGCAGTTTATTATGGAAGTTCACCCGGAGCACGGGGGTGAGGGCAGGAGACACGGCATATTATCAAGTTGGCTAGCGGCACGGAGACTGCCGTTCAGTCCCGCGTGGTCCTCTGAGGGGCCTACCGCTACAGATCTCAGTTGTCTTCCCGGAGTAGGAAAGGAGAAAGCATTTGCCCATCAGCTCCTGTCCACTGGTCGGGGGCGACCAGTGGTGCCGTCTGCGCTGCATCCCGGGGTTATGTTGTGTGAGTGCCAAGTAAGTTTTTGTGCTTCCCCTGCCTTTGTGTCAGAGAAGGCTTGACGCAGGGAGGTGAAAGCACACAGCGTTGTCTGAGACCGGTACGGGCAAACAGGACCTGCACGAAGCTGCCTTACCTTGCATGGGAATGGTCACTGCATCAGGGGCTGGAGCAAGCACGACGGGAGGACCTGAAGTGATGCACAGCAGCTGTCTGACACAGTACACTCCTCCTACCCCATGGCCCACTCAGACTGCCCAGGTTTAAGTGTACTCCTCTGAGGGAATGCAGCCTGGATGGGCTTAATGCAGTAGGTTAGCTTTCTGTGGCTCAGAAAGCTCAGTCACACAGAATTATCTGGACAGCTTGTTAAATCACAGGGTGAAGTGTTTACTCAGTACCTCTGGGGTGTGGGCAAGAATTTGTATTCCTGATAAGTTCCCAGGTGATGCTGGTGCTGCTGGTTAGGGGCCAGGCTTTGAAACCTGCTGAGCTTCAGTCATTACTGCAGCGAGTTCCTGAGGCTATTCTTGGGATCCCTAATTCATTCCTCCACCACCCATTCTACGCTTCCTTCACCTTTGGCCAGTATTTCACTTGGTGTAGATTGGGTAGCATGATTCAGAATTTTATCAACTGAGCCCCTAGATGCCTTGTCCTTGGCAGGTTGTAATCGTAGCCATTGCCTGTCCACCATTGCTGTATGGCCCAAAAGTGACACACCAATCAAACTCTTGGGTTTCAGACATATTCCTCTTTTGCTCCTGTGATTATTAGGTCAATAGTTCCTACCAGTACAATGCCTCCTTTTTTTTCCCCCTGTTTGTCCACTGGCATGGAGAGCCCTAAGTAACCTTGTCGTAAGTTCCAATTCACTAGAGCCCTTACTGGGTCTCTTGGTGAAAGCATCCTTCTACTCACTGGGAACCCAAACCTGCTGTGGCCTTCACGGCTGAGCTGAACAGGGCTGAGGAGTGGTAGGGGATGAAAGAAGAGATTCACACAGGACAGCTGGGACTGGGTGGAGCCATCAGCCTGATGAGCAGAATGGCCGCCCCTGCAAAGTGCAAAGCGCAGTCTTCACTTATAAGCTTCAGCAGGGCATAATATAAAAGGTGCTGAGTCATTTGAAACAAAGGTAAACAACACACAAAACATAATCAGAAGGCCACGTCAGCTTGTGGTATTATCAAGAACTAGCAATACAGGAAAATGGGTACAGAATAAGCTTTTGACCCGGGGCCCTGCCAGCCAGGCCTGTTATTCGGCAGTACAAGCAAGCTTTCTTGCCTCAGGACCCTGTCCACTAAGCCTACAGGCAAGGAGCCAAGGATTGTTTCCTTAAAAGGCTCCCTATCTAACCAGGTGAAGGTGATCTGGGGAAATGGGGGTGCACGTGGTGTAATGCTGAAGTCTATGATGGCCCGCCGGTGTGCGCAAAGTTGTTGTTAGCTCCCGACAAAACCTCTACTCAAGCATAGGTTGTAGGAAAGAGGAATGCAAACCTTTAAATGACCCAGTGATTAGGAAGACGAGATGGTCAATCCTTCTTCTAGCCAGTGGTTCTCAGACCTGTGTATTTTAACAGCAGGGGACATACATGAGAGATTGTTAAAGCATGTATACTGAATCCTGGAGGAAACCACCCAACCCTACAGGTTACTGACTTATATCTGGTGCCTTAGCTGAACCATTCCATTCTTCTATCATACTGGTCATTTCTGGCATTGAGATTTATGGAAAGGCAAATCCATAAGCTGTTTAGATGTCTGTGCCAATGAGGATGAATCATTGCTGTGCTTGTGTGAGTTTATGACTATATGGGTCTGCTAATGCCCAGCTCATAAGTTAACAGTTCTGTTGTTTTAGTCCTTGGGTATCCCATAAGGAGATGCACTGTCTTTATTGGGCCAGCAGCACACCATGAGCCTGAGTAGTTCTCTACGGTAGAAGGCATGGTCGTCTTCTAGGATCTCACAGGGCTGTGCTGGACCCTTCTACTGGAGCTCGCCAAGGACTTCAAAGAGTATTAACTGCTGTGCACAAAGCTCGAGTAGGATCTCAATTTGTACTAAAACTCACAACTGCTGTGACCTTTCTCTTGCGAAATCCACCTGAAAATGGCAGCCTTGAAAAATGACTTGAAATAATACACGAAGTACAATATGTATGCTTCCAAAACCCAGAGAAACCCTCTAAATCTTACATTGCTATATTAGTGCTAAGAAGTGGGGAATAAAAAACAGTGTTTTTCCTTACTGTAGAAGGAATATCTAGATACAAACCACCTCAATGATTCTCTAAATACTTCACCAATCTGACACCTATGGTTGTTCACAGTATTTATCACCCACACCTGGAACATGCAAGCCTAAGTAGGGCATATGAAGTACGGGCTACATCCTGGTAGCTAAAATCATCTCGCATGCCACTACCATATAGTGACCCAGCATGGGGTTGTGCAGAATGTTAAGATGATCGAGGTCCTTAGACTATATTGTGACATAGAGCGGGTTTAACACCTTTTGGGGCAATAGAATAAATGATAATCACTGTCCCGGAGGACTGTGAAATGCTTTTGGTCTCCTCTCTGATGGAAACAGAGAAGAACGTACTTGCTATACTTATTGCTGTATCAATAGCTGCCTATCAAATGCCAATAAGACATCACATCCAGCCTGGAATTCACAACTTATCCACAACTAACAGTGGCGCACCGTATCTTCCATCCATCCGCTTGGTTTCAGACTCCTGACAGTTAAGGCGGGGCTCATTATTCTCACATCCTTTACAATTTCTGGGTGACAATGATGGTTGCATTCTTTCATGTGATTGCTCATGATTTAACATGGCCAGGGAGACATTTCTGTTTGGCTCTTCCCATAATGACTCTTAGTCCACAAGACAGTAGTCTAGGTATATTTATCCAAATATATACTTGGAGATTGGGGAAATAGTCCTAAAGTAGGACCCATTACAAGACAGACTTTGGCCAGAACTCCCTTCTTCACCTGGTTCACAAAAGCCCCAATCTACACATATAACAAGAGTCCTTTAAAATTCTAGATCATGTATATAATACATATTTGTGGAAGACAAGCTTTTTCTCAAGATCAGTCCTGTCTTCACCGTGCACTAGATCTGTAAATTGACTTGAATCTGAAAGGCAGGTAATGGACCATGACTTTCCCATTGTGACCGAAGCATACTAGGAATCACTTCAGGTGTCCTCCACTCCAAGTCATAGGTGAGTGTTTCCATGGTAATAAACTGTCCTTTATTCTGCCTTATATTCTTCCCTCGACCTCCACCTCTAACCCAACACCCTCTCAAGATCCACTGATAGTATTAGCCAGGTTCTGCAATTCCTTCAGTGCAAGCCGTTTCCACACAAACGGGTGGTATTTCTCCACTTGGGCAGTGTTGAGATCTCACTTTAACTCTTCCTTTGAAGAACAATGAAGGCAACAGAAAAGGTTCTGGAGGAGACCAAGCATCATCTTGCAGGCATCCGTCTCACTAGAAGATTGGCAAGGTCTGTGGGCATGGAAGAATGAGGTGCCCATCAGACCTACATTAGGGGAATCTCATTTTGTAACATTTCCTGGCTCATCCACCATGCTCCTAACTTAGGACTCAGGTCCTCTTTCTTTTCCTATCCTGGCTTTATTCTAGTTTCCTTCTGTGGCAGGAGATAAAGTTCTCCTCAAAACTTGTCTTAAAGACACTCTGGCTTTCATTGAGCTTTGAATTGTTAGCTAATTTGAGCCTGTCATTTTGTTTTCCAGGCTTCTTAAGCAGTTAATAAAAGGTGGCCATATCCAACCCTTACCACTACCCCCATATTGCTCAAGTGCCACAGGTACCACAGGACGCAACGCTCCAGATCCCTCTCTTCCTAGTGGTGCATCTCAGCAGTCACTGCACTGCCCCTGCATGCCGTGGGTCACCACCACCCTGCTTACTAACACTGCACAGGTTTTCTCAGAATCTTGTGGTACGTGACCACAGCACACATTTATCTCATAGTTCTGTGAGACAGGAGCCGGACATAGGTCTCGATGGGTTAACAGCAAGGTGTTTTCAGGACTGTGTTCCTTTCTGGAGGTTCTAAAAAACTTACTTCCTCATTTTGTTCTGTGCATTCCTTGGTTCATGGTCTCCTTCCTCCATCATCAATCTTCTGTGGTCACATCTTGCTCTGACCACAGCCACAAAAGGCCATTTTTAAGGACCCACGTGACTAAGTTGGGCCTACCCTAACTAGGATCATCTCCCAATCCTTAACCTTAGTCACATCTCATCAAAAATTCAAATTCTAGCGATGGACATCTTTAGGGGTGGGGACATCATTCTGCCTGCTACAAATGGAGTTTTTGCCATTTGATGAGTGAACTACCTCCAACGTCCTGTCTTGAGGGACTGCTTTCTAGGGCCATTTTAGGAGCCATCTTAGCCTGGATTCTCTAAAAAATGGAGCCTGAGACAAATCCTTGTATAGAAATAACCTGAAAGTATCCTAGGATGCAGAAGAAATGCACAGGAGTGAAACCAAAGAGGAAAGCCAGTATAGGAATGTACCACCAATTTAGCTAAAAGAAACTGGTAGTGGATTTCACAGAATTTTCTAAAGAGCCTTATGAAATGTGTTTCAGAACTGTCCACCTTGGGGCTGAAAGAGGGAAGCATTTATCCACCAGCAACTTTCCATTATTGGTCAAGGATGCTCCCCACCACGGGCATCTGGCTCCCCTATATTTCTATGATGTGAAATTTGTGTACCAAGTTCTGCAGGCAGTCCGCATCAGTGAGGCAAAAGGAATGTAGCAAGAATTCAAAGGGAGGTGCAATCATCTTCTCCAAGAATCTAGGCAGACTCCATGGAATTCATGGTCACAGCAGTAGCTGGAGAAGGCAAGTGGAGGGGATCTGAAGTGGCCCAAGGTACTATGCTTTGATGCACAGCTCAAAGACTCCAAGCCCCAAAGAAACCTGGCATTTTGGAGGAATGGAAGAAAACCAATTAAACCCTGGTGAATGTGCTACCTAGTTTGAAGCAGGCAGGAACCAGATCCCACAGGAGTCTGCAAGTTTGAATAAGGAATTTGATATATGGTGACAAGTGCTTACTTCTGAGTAGTCTGGGAAATGCATTCTTTTTATTAACTAATCCACTGCTAAGAAACTATCTGGTATTTAATATTCAAGATTAACTTATTACCTTTACAGAAATAATTTTTTGGGGGGTGAAAAAATCACAGGTCAGCTATTTTCTTCTACCATCAATTAAGAAAAATGAGAAACCTGTAATTTGAGAGCAATTCCTAGAAATTTAATGTTTGCTTTTATGTCAAGAGTACGTAATTTTAAATTAAAGATCTTGCTATATATATTTTGTTCTATTGACTTCCACTTCAGTTTTTTTTCTCATCTAAGTCATAGGAGGATCCAAAGCAACTGTTTGATGTCTTGTGTCAATCTCAAACATACTCATTAGTGTTTGTAAAAATAGAGCCAAAGCCACGTGAGGTGGCATATGCCTGCAATCGCTGCACTCTGAGGGGCTAAGGCAGAAGGACAAGTTCAGGTCCATCCTGGGCAATTTAGCAAGACCCTATCTCAAAATATTTTTTAAAGGACTGGGGATGTAGCTGTGTGTGAAGGTGCTGGGTTCAACCCCCGACATCAAAACGATAACAACAACAAACCAGAAAGAACATACATAAGGATACAGGTTTCATAAAGGAAGACAGGGAAGGATAGAACTCCTAAAGTCCTATTATTGCTTGTATTAGAATACAAGAATTTGCAGAAGTGACCAAACAAAACACTGGCCTAGAAAATAAATCATTACTACGTATCAAATCTAGACAGGACATGATGATAAAGACAAGTTCATTAATAATAGAAAATAAATCATTTTATTTATTTACTAATTACTAGAATTTTAGAAGAGTAGATATGGCCCTTCGATGTCATCTAATCCAGTAACGCTGCTGATGCCAGAATTCTCTCTATGAAACCCCGAGGGGGCCACAAGTAGCACAGGACTATCAGACTGGAGGCTTTCACCGGCACTAGGCTGTCCTATATCAGCTGTAAAACTTGCTTTTCTTGAATTGCCAGCCCTTAGTTTTGTGTGTGTATTTTTAAAACACAGTAACTTATGCCCTAAGTTTTTATAGTAAAGGTTTATACATGCTTACCGCCCAATTTGGAAAGTAATTTTTTTCTTTGACCTGAAAGAATAAATTATCAATAAATTCTTCCATACTAGACAAATAGGTCCTTAGAAAGACGACTAGAAAATCTGGTACATCTTTTTAATCCTGATATATGCCAAGTGCCTTGCTTATTTTAGGTTTTCAAAATATATGTAGAATGAGTGAATGTACGAAACAAATGTCCATGTTTAAAACAGCATATAAACGGATCTCTGGCCTAAATTGTTAGTTCAGAAGGGAAAAAGAATACTCAAATGTCCAAAATATTTCTCTAAAACTTTATTTCAAAGTTACTCACCTCACTGATGATAAGGTGTATAGTTAATATTCTGTACCAGTATTACCAGGCTTGCCCATTGCCGGCAATGGACTTTGAGAAAACCCATTTCTTGACACCCAAACGTTAAATTACTTTTTTCAAAACATACTGAATTCCTGATACTTGGAAAAGTATTACATGCACCATTTCCCCACCATTCTTCTTATATTAATCTACATCAGTGGATGTTAACATGAAGTCATTTTAACAAATTATGACTGTACAAATCGAAACACTACAGTTAATATTAGACAAGCGTATCTTGCAAACACTACATTACATATAACCTTGCAATCTGAAACATTACATTTCATATTCATGAATGATTATTTTTGATAACTGAAACTTCACAGAATTTAACAGCAAATAAAGTTTAAAAAATTTAGTTCTGTACATTAGTTCCAACTATCTCTATTTTACAATCTATAAGGCTCATGTCATAGTTCAGCACCAAAAACATCTATAAAACTTTCCACCAATCTTCTTATTTATCCCACGTGACAAGAGTTTTTTTGTTTTTTGTTTTTTAAAGTTGAAAGTCTAAGAAAAGCTTTATAAATCCTACTTCCAGACCTTGAAGTAGAACACTCTTTTTGGCTAGTCAGACTATGTAAAAACTTGGGTTGTACTTTCTTAGTTTCATTGAACAGACACACACACACACACACACACACACACACAAAAACACAAAAGAAAGGAACTCTTATAGCATGAATTTGTCAGTCTAAAAATTAAATTTATAACACTGAAGCAAAAGTAACCTTATAATGCCCTGCCTGATCCTCTCTTTTTATTTTAAATTTTTAAAAGGCAGACAAAATGTGTCCTGTATCTTTTAAAATAAGGTGCAAAGAAAGACCGTGACAACAAGCTTCCTCATACATACCTCCAATAATACCTCCAGGTTGCTGAGCAGGATAATCCCCTCTGACTGATCAGGAGAACTGACTGCTACAGCCACAGCCACAGCTCCCAAACCGAGTGCGCTTTCTACGTGGACGCGTGTCTAGCGCTAGCATCTTCCCGCTCAGGGGTCATCACAGTGACTTGTCACTGCCAGCCTGGACATTAAGCAATGTTTTAGAGTCCAGAACCAGCGTTACTGTCCTAACTCTTCTCCTTCTTTATGATGTGTAATCCTAGAAAAAGTGTATGTTTGTCTTACCATTTTCAAACCAGGTTTGACATATCACATTTTAAGACACCATTTCCTAAGCTAGAAAACTTTTTCAAAAACCATATGTACGTTCATTAATCTCGTTTGTTCAAAGTATAAAATTCTTACATCTTTAAAAAAGAAATTTAAATCGGAGACTGATACCTCCGCTTTCTTCTACAGAAGCACATGATTTGCATCATGTTTAAAAACTAGACATGCATGCATACAAATGGCCAGAGAGGTATAAAGTTTTACAGAGCCCTTAACATCATTCCAGTACATGTAGCATTGGCTAGACCACAAAAGGAAGCATGTTAGCAAATTGAGCAAACAGACGTTTCCAAGAAGACAAATAATTTTGCAGGTTCTTTGTCAGTCACATAAAATTAAGCAACAAGTCATTTTTTAAAATTGTCCCCAGACATCACATTCCTCCAACCATTCCAATACTCACAATCCCACCCCACTGTGAAGCCTTGCACCTCACAGAGTATTTTAATGTTCCCCATTACTAATGACGGCTGCTTCGGGTTCTGTTGTTGTCGCAGGAAGTCTTGGCACTTTCTTAGCAGGGCTCGGGATATGCTAAAATGAAAGGAAAACAGTTGTTAGCTCTTACAATGACCCACATCTCCCATCCCAGGAATCATGGCACTGTTAACAGTTGCTACATAGAAACTAATAAGGGATGACTTTGGAGAGGTTTGTGCTAAATACAGATTCTACATAGCTTTCCATGGCAGGAATTAAATATCCATTCTTCATCTTAGGGTACACAGTCATCCATACAGCAAGAGAGAAGGAAACACTACTTTTCTTGTCACATCTTATATTTGTAACTCAAACTCTGGTAGCTTGACTTGCTACTTAATTGGCCTGAAAGCAAGAGGCAAGACTAAGCACTTATCAAAGTTGTGATAAGCACAAAAATAAATAACTTTAAGGTTATAAGGTTTTTGGTTTGAACCCTAGCTTCATCACTCACTATGATCCTGGGCAGGCAAATTAACTTCTTGGAGCCTCATCTCCAAAATAAAGATAGGAATATACAGCAGGAATTTGAATCATAGCTATTAGGGTTCATTCTTGACGATGTTCTGAGTGATGCAATATGACTCAACACCGTGCCCCGTTCCATCTCTCACTAAGGCACACACCACAAATGAGCCAGCCTTCTCTCGGGATCATCTGCCTTTAAATTCTGGTATTGTTAATAAAATCTAGTCTTTAGTATGTACTTTCTACAGGAGGAAATAGCACAGCTGGAATCTAACACCAGAGCCCTTGCCTTGAAATACTGTTTTACAGTCATTCCTTTAAGGTGCTCAATCTCAGTCATGGATCCTGCACCCTGAGGTATGAGGATGGAAACTTCTAAGGTGGTCAAAGAACAGGACCAGCAAAATGAGCTTTATTTACCTCAGCCGCTGTGTTTGAATGAACAAGTCCTACTCCCTCGTTCAAAGTGTCATCATTTGGAAAGGGGCGTCGAGCATAAGTTCTTCTGTGCTTTTCGTCCACTCTAACTAGGTACCATGTTCCTTCAAAAAGTGAATCTGCTGAACACTGGGGAATATAGTTGGCTAAAGGGAAGGCAAAGGATATTGCAAATTAATTATGATGTACAACTCATCTGGTAATAGAACTAAAGAATTTTCTTATTTCTGTACAATTTTCATTGACATCAGAATAGTACTAAATAAAGCCTTGATAGTCTTGAGTTTCATGTCTAACATTATGCCAGCCTTCTAATAGGTTTTTATTTGTTTTCTTTTTTGTTGTTGTTTATTTTAAGCACAATTTAATTTTTTACCCAAGTGATGAGTGTCCTCTCTGAGTTTCATGCTTTCAGCAAAGACATCAGGTGCCACACAAGTTCTTGAGTCAAGCCTTGATTTAAGGTCACATAAACTTGCTGTTATTTTATCAAGAGCAGACCCTGAAATGCAAATGATTTCAACATTAAAGACTAACAATAATACGTGCCAAAGAAGCCGGAGTAAAATGTTGCTAAATAAAAATAATCTCATTTCTTTTAGCATTTCTGGCTATGGTTTAGTTGAAAAATAAGACAGTATGTATTAGACGCAGCTTCCTAAGACCTGAAGATATTTATTCAGTATCTGCTAGTAGATAAGGCAGGAAATAAGTGAAAACAAATCTTCTGAGGTCAATCCATGGTATACTTTTAAATAAATGTCAAGCTTTCATCAGTTTTTGTTCCTCTTGCTCAGGGAAGCCACGCAAGTTTCCTTAAGTATAGCCCAGATCATAACCTATAAAAATGAGTGCACCCTTTACCTAGGTAAGACAGAGACTAACAATCTAGTCATGCTGAAAGAACTAAGGAAGATTAAAATGCTGCGGTCATCTATGGGACAGATCCAGATGCACATCTGAGAAGCCCGATGGAATGACCTTCACACTGTGGGTTCGCAACACATTCTTGTTGAAAGACTCGGCACTGACCTGGGGTGGCATCCTGTGTGACTCTAAGAGAATACAGGGTGGCAGCCAAACCAGAACCGTAAGAGAACACTCCGATTCTCTTTCCTGCCAATTGCTGAGGTGAGTATCTGTGTAGGGTGAAAAAAATGGTGAATTAGTCTACCTGATCCATACCTACAATGTGTGGGAAGCTGTATAAGAAGGAATAAAAATCATACTATATGTCAAAGTGGGAACTATTTTGAAGCTCTTAAGGATCTAGTTTAATGTTTTAATATTATGGTAGGAAATTTAACTAGTTTTAGTATGTTAGTGAGCAGACTAGAAGCAAGTTTTCATTTTTTGGGAATGATGAGGCTTACAAAAGTTATACCACATGATAAGTTACTCTGCCAACCAGGGATCTATGTTCAACTGGACATCAAAAATAATATATATAAAAAGGGTTTGGGGATTTAGCTCAAGTGGTATAGTGCTTGCCTAGCAAGCACAAGGCCTTGAGTTTGATCTCTAGGACCCCTCTCCAACAATAACAACAACAACAATAATAATAAAAGCATGAAAACAGAGTCTGGGAATGTATGAAATTAAATACTTCTGGAAGAACCATAACCTTAACCTATATGTCCTTCAAGTTAATGGACAATGGTACAATAATAAGATAAAATACCATTAGGTGAGTTAACATGTCTGCATTGGATTTAGTCTTAGAAATGTAACCACCAGAAAAGGGAAGTTAAATAGTTGAAATTTATACTCACTGTGCTAGAACAGAAGCCAGGGAACCATATACTGAAGATGTATACATATTTCCATTTTGATTTGATACAAGCAAAGAAGCCTTTGTTTTCTGATTAAAGAGTTCAGAACTGGCCTTCATAAATGCCTTTTCCACATCTCTGTCAAAGTAAGTATCTTCTAATTTAACATCCCTGAAAGAATTATTTTAAAAGGTATAATTTTACAGTGTTTAAAGATTATATTTTTATGATATTAAATGATAGTGGGCCTAATACTCAAATTTTTAAGTTTATATGATTCTGTTTATATGATTCTGTTTTTAAGTTTATATGATTCCCTTTCTTAAAAAGTCAAGTAGCAACATGCTAACCGCTATAAAAGATATAAAGCTGTATGTATATGGTTCTTTTTCTCAAGGTTTCTGAATAATTAAGAAAACACAACTTGATACTAATGAGTTCATAGACTATTAATCTTTGTTGTCACCAAACACAATGTAATACTATTTCAAGTCTAGTCATGTCTACTTAGTTAGAAAAGTTATCTTACAGCAGCTGACCCTTAAAAGTCGACTAGAGTTTTATCAGATGGAGAAGGAACACAGGTGGGGAGAAATACAATGAGTTTATAATACATAACATGCTATGGAACCTAAAAACTGAGAAAACGATGGAGCACGCCCTTCTTCAACGGTGGCAGTGTGCAGAAAGGACATGGGTACTGGGGTTTGAGAGAGGCAGGGAGAAGAGTTCCACGACTGTCATTTTATGGTAGTGACAATGAAAACAGCTAAAAGGGAAGAAATCAGAAACTACTAGGTAGAAATGACTAAGAAATTTGTGTACATAAGCTACCAACTTTCTAGACTCAGGTTCTTCACTGATGAGATACAGAGATTAGACTAGAGGACTTCTAACATCCTTTCAGTTAGAGTTTTCACATCTGTATAAATTTGAAAACATGTTATTAGGGTCAAGCATGGTAGTGCATGCCTGTAATCCCAGCACTCAGAAGCTGAGACAGGACAATCACTGCGAGTTCAAGGACAGCTTGGGCTATATAGTAAGTTTAAAAAAACAAAACAAAACAACAAAACAACACAAAAGTATAATAAAACCAAAAAACACAAAATGCTCTTAATATAGAAGAAAAAAATCATACTAGTTCCTCTTACCCAAAGGCTTCCAGTCCACTATAAATACTATTTTTATCTCTGTTCTGGTCATTCAGGAAGTCATTCAGCATCATCCGGGCCAGTGATTTCTGAACCAGTTTACAATATGGTGAGTGAAAGATCATGAAGCCAAAATCATTCAAGGTAAAATCTTTATCATTTCCCTCTGAAAGAGAAGTCCAAAGAATCTGTGAAATTCACATGATCTGGGAAATTTTATAGTTTGACTTTAGAACAAGACTAGGATGTTTCTATATCCTTAGATAATAACCAAAAGGCCCAACACAATGAAATCACTCTATAGTGTAAAATGTATATTAAAAAAAGACTTTGAGAGATGGAATAAGATACAGTACTACATCATTGATGTCCAAATTTAAGAGTCTTAACTTATAAGAAGGTTATATAATCAATTTAATGCGTCAGGACCAGCTTTTTGGAGAAGGGGTGCTGGGGATTGAACTCAGGGCCTCGCACTTGTGAGGTAAGCACTCTACCACTGAGCTAAATCTCCAACCCCCAGGACCGGCTTTAAAAAAAAAAACAAATTAGAAACATAGCAAACTAGACACACATACAGTGTAAAATGTACATCTTACTGAGAGTCCCGATAAAAAAGTAAGAATATCATTGTCCTGTTAAATAAACACTCATACATACAATTATATAGACGGAAATGAAATTTAATTCTCTCTCACAACCTCTAAAATACAAAGTTGCACTACAGAGAAAGCATACTTTCTACAATACCGTATATTATAATAGCAATAATTCAAATACCACCCTTTTTAGTGCCTCAAGAACTTTTTCAAGGTTAAAGACTGAGATTAATGATGACACTAAAAATATAAATTCACAGGTCAAGTGCCACATTATTAGGGGAAGGGGTCACTTGAATAATTTGTTATCCTTACAGCTTTCTCTGAATCATAGCTGTAAATTAAAACCTCTCAAAAGATGAACAAAATTCAAGTCAATTTTTCTTTTTAACCAAGGGTTAATCAATCTAAGTATTTTTGTAGACATATATCTCATTTCCAAAATTTGCTACTTTACCTGAATTACACATTCCCCAAAACTATGGGAGAATGCTGTTTGGTAGATGAGGAAGAAAGAGTAAAATGTTACTACTTAAGGCTCTTCACAAGGTAGTTTCTCACCAAAGTCACCGAGTGCATTATACCACCCTCAACAGATACCAAAACCTAGGAAAATGTGTGAAAGGGTGCCTTACCTTTCTGCCACTGAGCACGGATCTTTTTACGGTAGACAGAATAGCAGCGGTCTAATGCACTGAGGTAGCACTGTATAGAGAGTTTTCCATCTACTATAGGATATTCAGAGAGCATATCAGGCTTGTAAAAGTCATAGGCATGCTGCATATGTGTCCCACGAAGCCCTATTATAGCCAAAAAAGAAAAAGAGATGTCTATATATTTCTGCTTCTTGATGTTTACATGTAAGTATCCTGCATTATCTAAGGATCTTCCTCATCAAATTCTTGTCACTACAGAAAACACATGGTAAATGCAAGGCTCTAAGTTTGATCTCCAGCATCCTCCTCCAAAATAATAATTATAAAAATAAATAAAATGGAAACACAAGGTAAAATCAATATAGTTAAAAGGAAACACAAAAGTAACCATGGACAGGTCTAAGATTCACTTCATGTAAGTTTCATAAAAGTACCTGGGAGATCACAGTTGCTATATTGAAGACAAGTTGTTCCTTTAAGTCATTACTTAAACCTGACTTTAACCTATCTTATTTCTCTGTAAAGTGAGGATGATACCACCTACCTCCTAAAAATGCTATGACGATTAAGTAAGTTAGCAAGTAGTGCTTACATTTAACAAGCACTCAGCAAGTGGTAGCCTCTTTCTACATTCATGTTTTTCAGTTAATTAAATAAGAAGTAAATAAACACTTTCCTACTCACCTCGGTCAAACACTAGAGGAGCATTTGGTCCAATTAGCAGAGCCACAGCTCCCGCTCCGCCTGTAGGTCTGGCATTTCCTGTGGCGTAGATAGCAATATCTCCCGCAACTACCAGGGCATACCGTCCTGAAAAACATTGTTTGTCATTTCACAAGGTGGTCTGCACTATAAATATCATACATGTAAACTCAAGTTTTATATTTTTCCCAGAATAAATCTTCCCCATCTTTAATGTACAAGAAAAATGTTCTAACTTAATTTTGAATAAATCATTTGTCCCAAACAGTAAGATAAGCAATTCACAATTTAGAGAAGCTGAAAGTCACAGCTATCTCTCTGAATATATTTAAAATATAACTAGTAAAAGTGTACACATGGCATTAATGAAAAGGCCACTGGGTCAATTCTTTCAAGGAGTATTTTTACAGTTTTTGGGTTTTTAGAATAGAGGCATGTAACATACCATCCCAAGAGCTAGACTCAATCCAGTTAGCAGCATTGAAGACAGCAGCCGTGCCTCCATAGCATGCATTAGACGTATCTATTCCTTCTATGTCTGTATTCCCAGATTCTTCAAACAGCTGCATCAAATTAGTCTTCACTGACTTTGATTTGTCAATGATTGTCTCTGTTCCAACCTCTAGCCGCCCGATGCAGTCATAGGAAAGGCTATGTCTTTCCATCAGATTCTGAACCACAGTCAGGCAAAGAGAGTTGATATCCTCTCGATCTGTGCAGAAGCCCATCTTTGCCTGGCCCAAGCCAATGGTATACTTCCCAGCATCTACACCATCGTATTTTTCCAACTCTGCTTGATCAACATATTGAGAAGGAAAATAGATCTCAAGGGCAACAATTCCCACATCTTTTGGCCAACAAGCTTCTGCATTCAAAGGAAGTGACCCAGGCATGGTGAAAGAGCTTTAGAAAGAAAGAAACAAACATTGTTTTAGGTTATAAATTGCTGACGAAATTTCAAGATCAAGCCTGAGAAATAGATGTTATGAGTTCAACAACAACCAGAAGGGTTAGTTTAGTTTCTCAAAGCTTAATACATTTTATTTAGGGCAGTCAAACATAAATATGTGAAGGAGTAGTAATTACTGTACAAGAAGAATACTATCTTATAACCTTATAGCCTTTTAGAAAGGCTCCTACTTTATTCAAAACCAGACATCTTTACACTTGAAACATGATATTTACAGGTAACACTTGAGTAATATTCTCCCATATTGTAAGGAATTATGACATACAATATAATGGCAATTAAAAAATATGGCAAACATCATTATTTGTTGTCTAACCTATTCCTGACCATCTAAAAAAGTTTAAATAGATCAGTCATCATAGATACAGTATTGATTATACATAGCTATTCACTTTATGGAACTTTAAAAATTATTAGATCAAATACTATTGCTTTCTTAATTGAAAACAATCTCAGCAAGGAAAAAAGCAGCCATATAGAAGTCTACTAAGCCAATCTGTACAAGGCTTCTGCTATTACTCCCACCAAAGAAGCTAAATTAACATTGTGCAAAGACACATTCCAGGACCCATCACAGGGTAAAATTCCAATATTCTATTTCTATAGCTAGTGCATAGGTAATAAATGAACACAAAATTGCTAGATTACTTACCTTCTAAATCGGGAGAAACCCTGATAATTTGAAAACTGATAGTGCATTTTACCTATGAGGCAACTAACTCTTTAGCTTCTTAAAACTGTGCCTTTTTTTTTTTTTAAAGGCACTAAAAAGCTGGACTGTTGCCACACTGTGAAGATTTTCAGTAGTATCTAGATTTACTTATCAAAAGTAACAAAAATCAGGGCTGGAAATTTAGCTCAGTGGTTAGAGTGCTTGCCTAGCAAGCACAAAGCCCTGAGTTCAATCCCCAGCACCACATACACAAAAAAAGTAACAAAAATCACTAGCCGTCAAAACCACTGCTGTATGCCCATGGGCTAGTCACTTAATTAACTAGAGCTTTAATGTCATTTAAAAAAGGTTGTATTAATCAAGAAATAATCAAGGAATACTCTAGAGGGAGATTTAATCCCAACAGAGATTTAATCCAGAGAAATTGTTACAAATTTGTTGGCTAAACTAGAGGAATAAAAAGGGGAAAGGTGGCTCTTCAGATTCCATGAGCCCACACTTGTACTGAAAGTGCTGGAGCTATCAATACTAGCACCTCTACTGCTAAGCAGGAACCCCAAGACCCACGCTCCCACTGCTGGTGCTGCCTCTGACAAGAATAATGTGGCTACCTTCTTTCCACCTTCTAATCTCACTTGAGTTCTTCTACTGGCATTCTAACCAAAACCCAGCTGGAATAGGTGTCAGGGAAATGTAATGGGGCTTTGAAGGAGACCTATTTACATATTTAAAATTCTATAGCCCAATTTTCTTTTTCAATAGGACATAATTGGATGATGCTATTTAGGTGACAGAATTTCAGGTCTTCATTGATCTAAAGATCCTGGTTTACGAAATACATAGGCCAAACTGATTCACTAGCCTTCTAGAGTATTTGACTCCTAAAAATGAAAAGCCAGTTCCTATGTCATTTGTCCTCTGGCATTCTGCAAACTCTGGTACAATCTTAAAATGTAGTGAAATTATGCAGTTTTGCCACAGTGAGTTAATTAATGAAATCTTGAGAAAACGCCTAAAGCAGAAATGCTGTGTCCTAAAAACGCAAAACCTAGCTTTTATAGTCCATAGGTGATCAAGTTATGAGTATATTAAAACCTAAAAAATAAGCACCTAGAAATGTAATCACAAATCTAAGCTAAAGATCTTAAAGACTCTTCCTTCCAAAACACAAGAATCTTATTCATTTTTTTGATTCATCTAAAGAATGCCAACATTACACACTGAAACATTCGGAGTAAGCTTAATGATAGATATCCGTGTCCTCCCAAATATTCACTGTCTTGTGAAATAGTAAGATTAAAAATATGTAATAACAAACAGGCACCAACACGTAAGTCATGTTAGATTATGGAGAATTATCTAACCCGGCCTGGGGACTGGAGTGTGAAGAAAAGCTTCCTGGCTCTAAACGGCTGACTTGAGTCTTAGGAAGGGGTAGGAGTAGTCAGTAAAGCACTGCAGAGACAGATGGTGGGGAGAGATCTTCAACAGGGTGGACAACATAAACAAGGCATGCTACTAGGAACTAAAAAATGCTTACTAATCCAGTGAGTATATGAGACAAATTCTGGGCCCAGAGAACTAGGCAAGGGTCAGGTCATGAAGGTTCTGATATGCTGATGCTGGAAGCTTCAACTTTATCATGAAAAATTTTTAAAACAAATTAATAGGATCATATTGTTTCCCCAATCCTAGAAGCAAGTTAGTGGGTGGCAAATATTTCTAAAAATGAATTAAAAAATAGGAAATAGCAGAATTATGGCATAGTAAATATAGGGACTCTTCCCCCATAGAACATCTGTTTCAATTATTCACAAATACACTACACTGCAATATAAAGTATAATTTTTATGGGGTGGTCATAGTAAACAAGTCTGAGAGGCCCTCTTAGAGTCACAGGTGCTGTGCAGCAAATGGGTTTGAGTTAGGGAGCTGATACAGCAACCCAGATAAAACATAAGCCATGAACTAAAGCAATTGCTACATGAGAGGTTAAGAAGGAACAAGTTCAAAAATACAAAAATAAAAAAATTGGCAGAAATTATGATTGACAAGATATTAGGAAAAGAAAGGAATGTTTGGGAGTCAATTACTTTGACTTGACAGGTTCACTATCACATACGCTAGGTGAACAGGGAAGTACCTTTCCACTTTGTTCTATCCCTCCCTTCTTGCACACAAGCTCTATTTCCTTCTGCTCCTTCCACTGGCAAATAGGGTTCAAACAAACCAGCATTCAGATGTGCCGATAAAGAACTGAAGCGAACAAACTCAGAAAGCTTCCTTTGCTTGTCTCATTTCACCAGCACCTATACATTTTCTCCAGTTAAGCCTTGCCATCTACTCACACCCTATACAGGATTTTATGCAAGATTTTAACTTTGGTTTATGCAATCTACAGTAGAAAAGTCAATAACTGAGATAAAATGCTGAATATCACCCAGTTTTTCTCTATACTCAACATAACCCTCCCTCTACTCCCCAATTAATCGATTCATTATCCTAAAACATTTTGCTTATTCAAATCTTTTACAGACCTAGATCAGGCAGATCACACCTCATCCATGAATCTTTCCTGTTCAATTAACTTGAGTGTTCTTACTCTCTCCCAAATTCACATCATCACTCCCCAGACAACTGCTAATTATCTCTGGCATTTCACACCTATCCTTCTATACTATCATATTTCATCAATTAAGAGTCACATTTTGATAGTCAACAGCCTGAAAGAAAGTCCCAGATGGCCTGGGAAAGGTGGTGAATCTCTAAGCAGGAGATAAAAGTAAGAAGTCAAAGGACAGCACCTAAAGACTTTTTGTTTATGAAATCTTCAAAGGACTGTGGTATCACAAACACTCCAAGTGGCACAGAGGATATTATATGAAACACTATAGATAGTGATAACTCTGGACCAAAAACTAATTCAGAAAGGGCAGTCTATGGAAAATACACCAATCCCTCAATGTGTAATCATCTGTATTTTCCTTTTTATTAAGTGTGCAAAAGTGAAATATGACAAAAATCTAAGTCTGAATCTAAAAGAGCTCTTTTGATAAGTAAAAATAAAATTCTAAGTATTCAAAAAAAGCATTGTATCTTAATTGGCAATGAAGCATTCCAAATTAATAGCTTCTACTATTTACTTCTGAATATCTATCTGTATCATAGTAAGAGATATTCAGTCCATAGACTGTGTCTTCCCAAAACTCATGTTGTAGCCCTAACCCTCGGCTTTTGGAGGCAAGGCCCTTGAGAAGGGATCAGGTTTACATGAGGTCATGAAGATGGGTCCCTCATTATCTGGTCATCTCAAGTCAAATTCTTTATAATCACCTCATATTTAGACTTTTGTATACCCCATTTTATCAAACATAGTATAGGTACTGCTACTACTTGATTTCTAAACTGAAAAAAAAATTCCTAAACACAACAATCTATTTGCCAATTATATCCACTTGAACCCTTAATTAATGGTCCTGCTTCAGTCTCAACACAGGAACAATGAAACAGACAAACAAAAAAACAAAAAACAATTCAAGGACATTCCCCATCATTCAGGGACAATGGTATAAATCTCTAAAGGAGGTGAAAGCCCGAAAGCTGGGAGGGTAAAAACGCTTTTACACCCTTCCCTCCTTTATGTTCATAACCTATTCTGCATCTCAAGTAAACAAAAATGGAGAACAATTGATTTTCTACATGAGAGGCACTGAAATGTTCAATGTCTATCCTCTGAGCCACCACAGAAACTCTTCCCATCAATTGTATGATAAAACTGGCACCTACTTTGCTATGAGATTGAAAGACATAACAAGGCTGCCTATAGGCAGAGATTCTAAGTTTATAGTAAAATAAAATCAAGATAAGATTAAGTCCTCTACATAATTTATAAGAGCCCAAAAACTAGTATTAAAAAGACCAGTCGATATACTTATAAGGTAGGTACTGTCCTACATTCTATCCACTAAGTCACCAAAGTAGAGGCAGTAAAAGCTACCACCTTCCCAGCCTCTCCCACAGTTACCCTTTATATTCTTTTCAACTCTTCAACTGCTTTGAGTATGATAAAGATGGTGTGATTTTGTTTTTGGAAATAGATAATCTTTCTGAATTTGTTACATATTTGCCCACTAATACATTTAGTAAAGATTTAAGAGGATCAAGTAGCAACACTAGCTACATATCAAGTCATCCTTAAAATGCTTGATATTTTTCCATAAAAAGCCATAATGCAAGGCTTCAATTACAGAATTATTCCACAGTTGCCATAATCTAACCAGCTCTGATTGGTTCTTTGCTTTACCTATGAAATAAGGTGTCTCTGTTACTGTTAAACTTAGAAGTACAAAATTTGTTTCATTTCAAAACACAAA
>PVJO010022253.1:0-28411 GCA_004026905.1 Hystrix cristata | reverse complement strand
TTTGAGATATGAAATAGCAGAGCTCTGTAGTTAAGCATAATGTGACAATAGAGAGAATGTTAAAATTAAATTTTCATACAAAGTTACAAAGTTACAAGTGCCTATAGAAATTTTAGTACACATTAACAAGGAACTGTGGTTTTCTGATGTCTGTGAGTTTATTTAAATAACAACCTTATTCCTTAAGAAATAATATAGCCTTTTTATTTTTATACATTATGTACAATAAGAGAAAGAAGCACTGTGCGGTGATGTGGTTGAAAGGTTATTATTACTCCAATGACAGAAACAAGAGTATATTATCAGTTGGATGATGTCAATGAAAGGGTATCATTACATTTTTCTGAAGAGAACATTCTGGTAAGTAAACATACAAGTACAGTATTTATTACATTTTATTCCCCATGTGTCTCCAAGGAAATCAGAAAGAAATGCAATTAGTTTGTGATGTTGGGGAAAAAAAATCGTTGGTTTCATTTGTTCAACAAAAATCTCCCAATCAATTATATTTTCATCAAATTTTCCTTCACATCACAGCATTCTATTGTACCATCTATTTTATATTTATCACACATATCTCAAAGTTACCTTGCTACCGAAAGTGAATATAAAAATCTAAGTTTAAAAGAAAGTGCTTAAAAGTTTCAGTTTTAAAGCAATCCCTGTTATGTCGAGAGAATGATGGATATTTCACCAGTGTAAGCTGATGAAAATAAGCTTGTTATTCTAAGAAATGTCCAGTGAAAAATCACATTTTGATATATAAATAAATCTTTCCAAAAATGTAGATTATTGCAAACTAAAATTAAGCTCATTAATTTTATAAACTACTTCTTATTAACTTCTTAGAAAACAGTGCTCATTGTTCTTTATATTTGTCTAAGTGATCTGTCAGGCCTAGAAACTTTTAAATGTTACTAATTAAACTACAAGAACAGCAGAATATATAGGATAGAACAACAGAAGAACAAAGGAATGTGTTTCAAAAGTAGAATGCTTTCTGCATACAAAGAGTAGCAGTTAAATCTTAATACGTGTTGATGCTATTGTTCTCGCCAAAGCTTTCCTCTGAAAATCTGCAAGGTGCCAACCAAATAAATTAGATAAGAAACTACAAACTCCCAAACATGCTGCATGTTTTATCTCTATTGTCAGTCTGGTATCTAGAGTAAAAATTTTAATCTTTACCTAGATAAACTTTCTCTAGGACAGTTTGAGAAGATCAAGCTGAGCATGCTGGCTAAATGACATGTTTCAATTGCCCAGTGTGGTTGTGATTAAGGAGAGAAAGTATCTAATTTGTAAATGGTGAGGAAGAACACAAACCTCCGCCATGCACTCTAACGGACTCTGCTGGATGAGCCCATCGATGAATGGATTAATTCTTAGTAATCATCTCTACATTTCATTAGTCTATTTCTTGGAGATTTCTCTTTTCAGGTCTTCTTTCCCCCTGTAAGACCGACCGTTTTTCTATTGCTTTTTCTTTCCCTTTCCTCAGAATTACTCTCTTACGGTTTTGGTTTTCTTACTTTTATGGAGGGTAGTTCTCCTTAGTGTTCCATTCTCTAGGACAGTCATAGCAAAACTTTTAGGGATCAAGTGCCCACACTACAACCCAAAACCCACTTATTTATTGCAAAGTGGCAACACTGTAGTTAAACCTGACTTTCAAGATTTTAGTTTAGCAAAAAGAGCTGTTATCTGGTGCTCAGCTGGTGGGGCAGCTTGGCTGCTGATGGGCCGGCAGTGACAGCTCCGCGCGCCGCTCCAAAAGGACCGCCACGCGTTCACCAGCGCCGCTCTGCGACAGTGGCCCCGGTGCTGGCCATCATCGCTCTCTTATTTCAGGAGCCATAATTCACCTCTCCTCACAACCTATGCCAGGGGATCACTACTCCCTGGAACCACGAAAAGAACAAACTTCCAGCTTTTCCACCTGACTCTCGACTTATTTATTAACCAAGTGAACGTATTAAGAGCTGAGTTTTTGAGCTTTATATGGCAGGCACCGTGGTAATCATTGTAAATGTCTTAGCTCAATTAATCTGTGAGATACATATATTGTCATTTTAATTTACATACAAGAAAACTGAGGTAGAGAGAGACTAAGTCATTTTAACCTGTTCACATGGTTAATATAAGGCAGAATGGGAATGTGAAATGGAGCTTTTTGCCCCCATGAGAATTCTACAACCTCCTTATCACAACCATTCATCACGGTTTCTCCCAAGCCTTCATGAAGCTTAAAGACAATGCCAGAAGAATATGGACTTTAAAGAATGATCACATCCTTTTCATTTGAGATTTTAAAGCATGAAAGAAAAAAAAAAAAACTTCATTTGAAAGTGATTTAAATTAGCATTGGACCAAAGGGCCTAAAAAAACAATTCAGTAGTCAAATTAAAATGCAAATAAACAGCACCATTTTCTGTTCCCTTTGGCTATTATTACGCATGCTAACTGAATATATTTCTGCTTCTGAATGTGGGGGTCTTGGGGTAGGCACTGAGTCAAACCATCTCCTCATTGCGCTTCAAACACTTTTGAACTAGGAAGTTATCAAAGAGATAACTATCCAAATATCAGCATGGCTGCTAATAGTACTACACTGGAGGACGAGATTTAAACATGCCCATATGGACTGACTTTCCGTGAGTCTAGACCTTGGGACTTCCCAGTGAGAACAGTGAGCCTCACTGGAAACAGACAAGCTCGCTCAGCTGGAAGCAGGATTCTGGCCACTCCTACTTGGTGTGCCACAGTGACACAGGTCACAGGTGGGAGTGACTTTTAATAAGCAAGAGCACAGAGAGGGGTGTCATCCACGCTCCACTCACCGTCAGTGAAATCAAGCTTTTTTGCAGTGAGAGAATGGCCCGGGAAGGGGAAAGGAAGATTTATTCTAACGTGCATTAATTTTATATGTCCTGAAAATTCTTGTTAAAACTGTCAGGTACAAATTGACAAGGCATATTTTAACAAAATCAAGAAAAAGTAGTTTTACAGGCCATCTTCTTTTATAATAATACAATACTCTACATATTAATGATACATAATAGCTATCACATGTAATATCTGTACTGTCTCTGCAAGTCAAATAAGAACATGAAGATATGTAAGTGTGTGTGTTTGCATTTATGCACATGTATATGTACACAACTTTTAAGAAACACTTTAAAATATTTATTTAACTCACTGCAAACTTATGGCATCTCAATGGAAGGGGCAGCAATATAAATGACTCCGACCTGAACATTTCCACGTGGAGGGACCATGTACTTAGAAGAATATATGCCATGGAGGCATAAAATTAATGTGATAGTATAATAATACTCATTCGTTGTAAACAGCCCTGTGTCATATATGCATTTTACTTTAATTATTTTGTTGATATGTGTACACAGCATAACTTTTAAACATGTTACACAAACACTTATGTTAATGATCTCTTATTTAGAACAATTCAGAAGGGGCAAAAAACAGAAAGAGCGTAAAGGCGTATCAACTGACAAATGGATAAACAAAACATGCTACATTCAAATATGGAGTACTATGGTGATTAAAGGAACAAAGCTCTAATCCATGTAGTAGTTCAAAAATTATACAATATAAAGAATTTACACGCAAAAGATTACAAATTATATTATTCCATTTATACAAATTCTAGAAAAGGCAAAATCACAGAGCTACAAAATCAGTGATTATTGTCTGGGCTAGAATAAAGAAGGAGTTAAATACAAAGGGGCAGAAGAGAAACTCCTTGGTAATTGAAATGTTATATTGTGATGATGGCTGTGCAATTAAATAAATTTATTGAAATTCATTGACTGTATACTTAACAATGATGAATTTAATAGTATGTAAATTATACTCTAATAAAGTTGTTAAAATTTGATAGGATACGTAAGTTACTGGGAAGTGGTAGTGGGTAGTGTCTGGTGAATTCAGGCACAGAAGGATTAGATCACAAGTTAAAAAAAAAACAGAATAGGTAATTTGGGGAATTATTTGAACTTCTTTCTGCTTATTTATTTCACTCATACCACTGGTTTCTCTTAGTTCACTGAAAAGAATATTTTGTGCTATTATGCTTTTCTTCTTATTTGTAAGTTTTTTTGGTCTATGTCTTACACTGTGTAACAACTTTTTAAGATTATGATATACAATGTATTGTTATTCACATAATATTTTGTTACAAAAATTTATTTTATTCATAAATAAAAAAAGAACAAGTACTTGGAGATGTTGGGGGCACTGGGCAGAGGTATGTATAAGATGGATATGCACAGGTAAGGGACTTTTGTAGCCACATGCCCCAAACCTCCTCTAATGTATGATTAGAGATTAAAAGATAGCCTACAGGGCCACAGGTCCAATACAATCAAACCCACTGCCTTAAGGACTGAATGCTCTGGCCCTTGGATTCCTGTACTCTGATTTATTACTTAGATTGGCCCTAAGGTCCATCATGTAACAGACCGCCCTGACCTGTCCTCCTATCCCTCCCCTTTCCCCTACATGAATTCCTGCACCAACACCCTTCTTTTGTCCTTATGTTTTCTTCGTGCTTCTATTAGTAAAAAGTCACAGAAACCTCACTTCTGGGCTGTCTTTATGAGCCTCATGCTGAGGGCTCTTGGGGAAGGGCAGCCCCTCTGGGCCCTCTTGGAGTTTGAATTGGACACTGACTCCAAGTAATCTCATCATTTGCAGCACACCACAATGGTGAACTGAGATAGGAGATTACAAAATGTATACCTTCAAAAATAAATTACTATATAGTACCAGTTTTTCAAATATTCATCCATGTGCATGAGATAAAACACTGTATTTTTTTTATTTTCAGTTGTTTTTAAAAGTATCTGAATAAGACACTTTACTATTCAAAAATGTATAATTCAGACTGAAGATAATAATTTTTGAAATTCTTTAGTTAAAGTAGACACTAGCAATACTTTGTTATACAATTATTATTATAATATCTGGGTACCTCAGTGGTGAGGGTAGGGGTGGGAGAATCTGAGGATTGACTAAAGGGAAATGCCACCCTTCTTAACAGTTTAAAAAAAAAGTGGATCTCAAACTCTCCAAGATATCCTGATAGGAAGAAACATCTGGATCACACCCAATACCCTGCATAGTTCAAAGCTTCACTTGTGTTTCGGTTTTCCTAAAATTATATGGCTATCATTATGCTAAGGAAGGAGGATCTTTCTTTGATCAGAAGTTGGGTAAATGATCCATTCTTTCTTTCTTCATAGCACAGTTGAGACGAAGTTGGAAAGCTCACAGAAGATTATTATGGGAAATGCAGGGACCATTCCTTATTCATTGGTGTACTTCCAAAATTTATGAGCAACCACCATGCTCATGAGCAATCACCATGCCCAGTAAGTATAAATAAACTTAGTTCAACAACAACAACAAAAATAACCCCAGAATGAACACCATGATTTAAACTAAACTAGTTCGTGACAAATATAAAAATATTTTTTCTCACTGGAAACATAGGTGTCTTTCATTCAAGTAGAATCCTAAGACAAAAATGTGATTTTCTTAAAGTCTCTGTGTAGTCTCTGGCCCTCCACTACAGATCGTTTATGTAGATATTTCCAGAGAGGGAAATATCCAGAGATATTTCCAGAGTCCGTACTTCAGTGTCTTAAGGATCTGCCTCTGTAGTTCATTTTCACCATTTCTCCAGGGAACCGATGGCAAGAATTACCTTCCCATTAACTATGTCACCATTTACTTAAGGCCTTGGAGGAACTGGGGGCAAGGAGGTGGCCTTGTGTGTTCCTTATCATCATGCCTTGTTTATCTCACACCATCATTCTACACTCTTCTACCTGATCATTATCCAGTGAGCGCTCAGCATTGCTAATTATACTAGCTTAATTACTTTTCCCATTCTTGTTTTCCCTGCCAATACTATGCTTTGCAAGTCATTAGCTTGACTTTAAAGTATTGCATTGGTTTCTTTAGAGTTGGAAAGCCAAGGAATAAAATATTAATTATTCAGTATCGAATGCTCATCACAGTGGGTCTTCTTGTCTTATAGCCTCCTTTCTTCTGTTGCAATCCATCTACCAGAATAAAACACAGCTCTTGTTGAGCGACTTTGCTGTTTCTAAAACCTTAAATTTCCTCTGAAATCAAAAATACTAAAAGCAAAATTACATAGAGAACATCAGAATGGTTTGGTGAAACACATAAAGCTTTGAGGTGCCACATTTAAAAATAAGGACACCAATGAATAAACTAACAGATAAATTATGTAGTAGATTCTCATGAGTCATAGAATGACATTTAGTTTTCCGGACTCCTTCCTACGCAAAACTCTTTTCATAAGCAGCAACCATATGAACAATTCCCGAGTCGTGTGCTCCACACATAACAGTGAGAATCCTGGACGGGCAATTTGAGGAGAAATTAATACAAGGATTAACTCAAATATGTAGGCAGTTTTGTGAAGCAGCGTAGTGCTGCAGCACAAGTTATGCAAAGGGCAAGTGGCAGGGCCTGCTCCAGGTTTGAACGGGTAAAGAGAGCGAGCGGGAAGAAGGATCCAAATAGGGTAATCCCAGGAGAGAGGCCACCTGAGAGGGGCCTGACATTACCCAAGGGACAAAGCAAACCTCTGTGACCTGGTTACTGGGAAGAGGAAGCTGAGGAAATAAATGGCCTAACATCTTTTTCTCTCCACTCTTTCTTCCCACTGGGACAAATAAAACCAGAAATCAAACTTCTGGACACTCTAGTATGGCATTTATAAAGATCAGCATCCCGGAACATGGACCAGCATGCAGAGTGGTGGAGGGGGATCTGAAAGCGTCTGTGGTGGAAGTTATCCAACATATCATGGGTTTTTAATCATCCTAAAAAAACAAAAAACAAACAAACAAAAACTACATTGGCAAAAGAAATGCCAGTTGAAATAAAACCAAATATCTATATATATCTATATAGATATATAGAGATATATAATCTTTTAATGTAGTCTCAAGGAAGCCATAGAGCTGGCATGTTAAAGGAATTGCTTTTACCAAAGATACACAGTGCCTAGTTTACCTGACTCTCCAGCTTCACCTTAAACTTCATCTCTCTGTCCCCATTAGCAGAAACATAAATGTTTATTTAATGAATCAGTAAGCCAATGAATGATGGAGTGAAAAAGTAAAAAGAATGAATTAACTCAGTAATATAATATTCATGGCTCTCCTAAAAACATTTCAATGTTACCTACACTATTTCCCCAGTCTTGGCAAACTATTCCTGGTATATTTCCTGTTGGTTACTCATCCGGTGCTTGGATAGTCCCATGTTCTCCAGAAGGAACAGAATTTCTCAAGCTTAGTCCTGTTGTCGTTTGAGACTAGATGACTGTTTAATGTGAGAGGTTGTCTTGTGTATCATAGGATGCTTAGTAGCATTCTTCTAGATGTGAAAAGCACTTTGCAAGATATGACAATGAATAACTGTCTCCAGATAATACAAAATATCCCAGGGTGGTGGGCGGACAATTCCCTCCATTAAGAATCACTGTTCCAGAATACTACTTCTCCATTTTTGTGTATTAAGATAAAGGCACGCCAGGGTGTGACCATCACCAAAACTATGTGCCTCTAGAAAGTATATATGCTATATCTCTTTGCTCGGCCTTTGTAATATTGACAATTAACCTTCCACATAATGCAGATTACTGTCCAGTCTGAATTTAATTTCTTAAATTCTGCTAATAGATGAAAAGTCCAAGCCAATGAAAACTTTGCTATATTTGCCAATGCACCTAGTGAAGTATCTTTCATAGACTGTAGCATATGTTCAATAGATATTGTTTAAATGCATATGGCTTCATACTCAGAATCACCATCGTATAGTGACACCTTCTCTTAGCAATAAGATCTTCAGAGAAAAGCCAGCTCTTGAGGCTTTAACATGAAAAATGTCTTTTTGTTAACACTGAGTTACAAGCTCAGTGCAGCTAAGAGCAGTCCGCGCCCACTATGAGAGTGGCTTATGACATCAGAAAACCAAAATTCAGGAAAAGCAACTTTCCCAGGATTACATGGTCAAAAGCTCCAAGATTTAAAGCAGGATATCACGTCTGTTTCATTGGTGTTGCTTTTAACATTCCTAATTAACATAGCATCCAAATGGAGCATTTAGATATAAATTGAGACCAAATGCAGGACTTTGACTGGTTAATAGTTACCATAAAAATTTACCTTTAATAATGAGGCCTATAAAGTTTTGTTTTCATCTTCAAAGTACTTTAAAGCATTAATTAATTATTGCAAGACTCCTGTGCATTGAATAATTACTATTATCACTCTGTTTCTTGATGGGAAAATGAAGAACATTCTCCAGCTTATTTAGGTCAGCTACAAAGTCAAAGATCTAATGTTATTCAGTATACCTTATTTTTGTCCATTGTGTGACCTGATTTAAGAACCATTTCTTTGAAATATATTTTATAAAGTTTGGTAGCAGAAACCTCAAATAATTTCTAATATCAGAGCTATAAATAATAAACTCTCCTATTTCCACCAAATATTAAATCAAACTTCAATCTTCACTACCTCAGTTCGTGAACTATAAAACTTTAAAAAGTGGTAAGTGATTTCTGGAATTACATTTCCATTCCTCCAGTATCATTATTAGTAACAGAATGAACATTTTTTTTTTCAAGAAAATATGTAAGCTCTTCAAATTCTAGCTTAAAAAAAGTGAAGTTCAAAACAGTTGATATTCTAGGATTTAAAACCTTGCACTTCCCTTGGGAATGAAGACGTCAAGAAATTTACTATGTTCTGTCAGATATTGTAATGTATTCAGAAGTAAAGTGTTGGAAAGGTTTGCATATTTCGTCAACTTTGTGTTTGTGAATTTGCTGTTCATGATGAATTATAGGCTAGGCTCACAGATTTAGGAAAACAAACTTCCGATCCTCTGAGCTCCCTTAGATTGTAGACTGGTCTTTGTACTTGCAGAACGTACTTGTAACATAGATATCAAACTACCATCGGCAACAGCACCTTGGGTTTGCATGGACGCAGCTCTTCCTGGAACTGTCAGCCACTTTCATGCCTCTTTTCCAACTTCTCGATACACACCCTGTTTCTACAATCACAACTTGCCTTCTTTTGAGTCTTGTCTACTTCTAGGTAATAAGTCAACCTACATGGTTTGCTCCAGGAGAAAAACAAGGCTTGTGGTGTAGTTCAGCGGCAGAGCACTTGCCTAACACCCTGTGACCCTGGAATCCTGCCCCAACACCAGTAAGTAAGTAGATAACGTAATATGACCTAACATAACAAACAAACTCATCCTTCACCGTAGAGTATTATAAATGAAAGTAGTCCACTCGGTGTGAGGGGAGGTGATGAGGCAGAGGAAATGCCATAGTAAGAAACACAAGACATTTTCAATATTATTTCTCCCAGAGTAATTATGCTATTGACTAGAAACTATTACCGAGGTCATGAACTCTAGCAGGACCGAGTAAGGGTCACCCTCACCGCAACACCCACTCCACATGCTTCCCTGAACCCGCCTCTTTCTTATTATTTCTATTTTCTTTTTTAGACATCTTCAGGCTTGCTACCATGAGGATGTTCATCAGAATGAGTAGGTGAGTGGAAATCAAGTATATAATAAAATATTCCAGAGACATTACAGAAAACAGCCAAAGCACATTTTCCCGGCATTCACATTGACTAGGCCGATATAGAAATGCTTGGTCAGAAATATTTAGTTTGCTCTTTAGTTGTTGTTGTTGTTGTTGTTCTGAGTTGATCCAAGTCTCCATAGAATAAAAATTTGGCAAAATATGACTTGAGAGGTCTTACAGTTAAACCTTATATCTGAATCCTGTTGATTTTACTAAACTAAAAGCATGATATTCTAGAGGGAAAGACAGAGGGATGGAATGATGGCTAGATGAAAGAAAAAAAGAGACAAAAAGATAAATTTTATCGATCACCTATTTTCCAATTAATGTGCACCCCTTAACCATTTTATATGCGCTTTATCATTTACTCCTGGAATCAGGTTTATAAGGTATGTATTTATATGCCAATTGTATAAATTTAAAAAAAACATACTTGGTGCAATTGAACTGCCCACAAATACTCAATTGATAAGGGTAATTATAAAGCAAATCTAACCCTGCAGACCAAACATTTTCTATTTTACAATCTTCATAGCTGATTACTCATGTATATTAATGTAAGTAAAACACTTAAAATACAATATTTTGTGAAGCTACTGGAACTAAAGAAAATATTGGGGCAGGGGAAATAGTCCATCCAAGAAAACAGGATAGGAAAGAAAAGTTCTAGTACAAAGTTATGCTCCTTTCAAAGAATTGTAAGAACAAGGAGAACAGCATAGATCCAAGTCTATAAAAACACCTGGCAACTACCCCAGCTAGGAGACACAGCTTTATGAAAGGAAAGACAAAATTAAAACAGAAAGCCAATATATGATTAATTAATCAGTTGATCATAATCAAAGGTCTTAGTAATCCAAACAATCCAATAGCCGATACAGATGAACTATATTTATTAACCAGTCAGAATAGTACATGATGTTATCTTTTCAGAAGAACAATAAAATATGCTGAGAAAGAAAGAGGGTGAGGGGAAGGAAGGAAGGAAGGAAGGAAGGAAGGAAGGAAGGAAGGAAGGAAGGCAGGCAGGCAGGCAGGCAGGCAAGCAAGCAAGCAAGAAAGAAAGAGAGGGAAAGATGGAATAAAAAAGAAAGGGAGCAGAAGGAAGTAGAGAGTCAGGAAGAGACCGAGAAAAGCAGAAAGAAATGAGAAAAACAAGCTCTTCACTGCACTGTTTCATTCCTGGGCAGCTCTGCCAAAAGTCAGTGAATTCCATTAATCTTACCATGTATTTATCACCCGTCAGACAGTTTTCAATTCATCCACAGCCATTCATTTCTTGGCCCAAGTGACAGTGCCAATTTAAATTAATTTGCCACCTATTTCCTTGGCTACTTTTAATGGTTTATTAAATTCTATGAATTGCACAATGCATACACTGGCTTTCATGGATTCTCAAAGTTTGTAATTCTATATAAAGCTATTAATTTCAACACGATTTGCTCTTTTTTAGTCTGTTATTTATCACTCATTGACTCCATACTGTTCCTCAAGTTTGTCAAGAATATATGTATATATAACATATATAATGTGTATATATGAAGAACTGGTTTATCATCGAAATCAATTACAATTTTTGTGACCACGCATTTGTTATTTCACTTTACTAATGATCTATATATTTCACATAACAATAAAAGATCTAAAAATGGATTCATTTTTAATGTTTTTATGAATAGTAATTTCTCCAAGGATATTAGTTCCCTAAAAGCCTAGAAATAAGAAACTCAGAGAGTTTATTTTACAGAAAGGAAGGTAACAGGAAACTCTGGGTTTTGTTCCTGTTTGTTTGTTTCCTAAAATAGATTATAATTTTGAGTGGTTTGGGAATGACAAAAAGTCAGAGGCTATATATTCTATTGATTTTTGGTACTTTTGCTATTATGAAACTCTCTCATATCTATCAGGAAGGAATCAGAAATATGAAGTAGAAATCTAGGTTCAGTGTGGTGCAGAGTTATTTGTATTAAATTTTGGTGTTCCCCAGAGTACCATTTAGCAATTGGATTGGCTGCTTGAGTCAGAAAAGAAAAATTAACAGTGGCTTCGGTGAAACCGTAGTGTCATTTTCTCTTGCAGGAAGGAATTCTGGAGACAGAAAGGAAGAGTTTTCTCCCAGAGACTCACACTTCTCTCTTCTGTGTCACCATTCACTGTGTGCTTCCCACTGTCAAGGACAATTCACAGCTCCAAAATGTGGAAAGGGAGATGGAGAACACACTTGCTCTTTTTAAGGAGATTTTTCCAGAGAACATACACAACATTCCCACAGATATATTATTGGAAAAAATTAGTTGCATGGTTATCCCCAACTATATGGAAAGATACAAAATAGTCTTTCAGTGAAGCAACAATCAGAGTGTTGCTGCAAGGAAGAAAGGAAAATAGATCTTAAAAGGGAATCAAGATCTATACCACACCAGAGTTCCATCCTTGTCCCCCACTGTTTTTATTAGCGCATGTTTGCAGTACTTACACTTTACGGTCATCTTGGGGAGTAGATACATGTACATGAAACAATTTGTTTTTTGTTTTTTAAATTCCCTTCCCCTTCCTCCTATCTTCCCTCTTTCCTCCTGTAAGTGCCCTTTACTCACTTTCATTTCTGTCGATCATATTAAACTCAGCTCATGTTTATGACATAGAGAGTTTATATTCATTGATGTTATTAAGTTCCTACATATCACTGTGCTACTTATGTCCCCTTCCTCATCACCTCTCCCCTCACCCTGTTCTCCTGGAGCCCTTCCCATTTTTGAGAGTTCCACTCTTTTGTCTTCTTCTTCCCATCTTTTATTAGACTCTTTGTACTCTGCCTTACTCGAATGAGAGATACCATGTGGTATTTAAGCTGTTTAGCCAGTTTATTTCACACAACATTATACTTCCAGGTGCATATATTTTCTTACAAATGTCTGAACTGTCCTTCTTCGTAGCCAAGTAGTATTCCATTATATACAGATACCACATTTTCTTTACCCAATCATCTGTCGATGGTTATACACACTTCTGCCAGGATTTAGCTGTTACGAATTACACCGCTATAAAGATAGATGTGCGTGGATTGCTGGAGAGTGTCTTAAGCTCTTTGTGGATGATACCTAGAAGGGGCTCTCTGGGTCACACAGAATTTCTAATTTTGGTTCTAGTGATGTTCCTCTTTTTAAAATACATTCTTTAAATCTTTTTGGTGATTTTCTTTGCTCTTTCTTTGGGTGATGGCTTTTATCATCCAACATCCAAATAATGAGTCCATATCATTCTCTTTCAAGGTGCTATTTATCATTTAGTCCTTTCTCTTAAGTCCTAATTCTCAGGTGCTTACTGTCATTTCCACTTGGATATTCTACAGTGTGATAAAAACAGTGATATTTACTAACCAAACCTATTATCTTAGTGTTTTTGTTTGTTTGCTGTTTGTTCATTTGCTTTGGAAAAACATATAGGAAGACTATTTTCCCAGTTAATCTCGCTATTACAGTGAAACCACATGGCTAAGTTCAGACCTGGGTAGCATCTACGGAAGTGACATATTCCTTAAGGTCTCATTTGACGGTTCGCGCTTTCTCTCTCCTACGTCTGAGGAAGGTTGTGCAGCCTGCAAGAGATGGAGGTGAGGGCAAGGCCACTGGGTCACTGCAGACATGCTGTCAAAGAGAAGATTAGAACCCACCTTTTCTGCCCCTTGTTCTGCTTCCCGCTGTTAGATGGAGGTCTTGTTCTGCCACGTGTGCCTGCCACAATGTCCCACCACAGACAGAAAGCAAGAGGGCCGACCGGTCACAGACTGAAGCTTCTAAAATGCTGAGCGAAGAATAAAGCTCTTCTTTTTATAAACCAGCTATTTCAGTTATTTATTATAGTGATGAAAAGCGTACATGGGCTGAAGGTAGTTTTATAGACTATTGTTAATAATTTTAAGCATGAAACAAAGTTTCGTGGTATGTAATTTCTACTTGTGACATCATGTCAGTGGTCAAAAGGTTTCAGATTTGGAAGCATTTGAAGTCTTTCATTTTCTGATTAAGGGTGCTCAACCTGTAGTTACAGTATCCTTGCAATCAGAGTCATTGTCTAATCTCTGTTTATAGAACAAGCACATTGCCTGCTTCTTGGTATACAGTATTGAATGGTGATGATAAGAATGTTGATGAGGACAATGATGATTGTATTGATAGAGATGAGGCAAATGTGTATCAGATTTATCTTCATCAAGATTAGTAAACATGTAGCAGACAGCACTTTCAAATAAATTTAGAGTTGACTATAGCTACTTCATCTTCATTTTATGTTCCCTACTCCTTGTGTAGTAGTTCTAATAATGTTAAATTCAGCTTTCTTTTTTTTTTCTTTTTATATATTGTAGATTGTCTCATTTCTCACATGGGAACCAAGCTTTATCTTCTTATCACTTCACAAAAACTTTCACTTCTGAGCTTTGTGAAAATGAAGCAACATGTATAAAATCCTAATTGGAACCACCATCCTTTGATAGAACAAAGCGCTTCCTTCAGAAATCCAAATGTCAGCAGCTGTTGCCTCACTTTCACAGCTGACATGGGAATCATCGGTCTTCCAAGGTGTTCATAACCTGGAAGAAGTCCCAAGAAAGTTACCATATTCAAATAAAGAAAAGTTCAAGTACATAAATGATAGTGTTAAGTTACTGCTTTCAATCAGTCTGTAGTAGTTAACCATGAATTGCAATATATGTAAGTGTCTGTAGATGAAAAATTCAAGGACCGAGTCCTGTTCATACTGTGTGATCTGCACAGAAATAGTGGTGATGTGTAGTAGTTCAAGCAGAGAACATATTAATACATGGAAAATTGACTAGAGGAATGAAGAGAAACGTTATACAAATGGAATAAAAATCCTTTTAAAATAGCTTTAGAGAAACTTAGGACATTTGTAATGTTGACTAAGACAAAGAGAAATAGGGAAAAGTTGAAAAGGTATTCCAAAGGGAGGAAAAACATGATTAAAGGTTTTCTGTTGGATTTTTTTTTCTGTTTTAAAAGAAGTAGATAAAAGAAACAGGAAAATACTAACGAGATACAACAAAGAACACAAAGTAATACAGGATTATTCTATTTTATTTTTTTCCCTCAATTTTCCCTGAAAGAGAAATGGTCATAGAAACAGAAGGATGGATTTATAGCTGGTAAAAAAGCCTGGGCAAACACACACGTGGAGTACACAGACGATATCAGCTACAGAAGAGCCAGTGGCATGTACAAAGGAAAGAATAACCTCTATTTGGTGAAAGAACACCCTCCTTAGCTTTAATACCCATGTTTGCATAACAATACAGGCAGGATGATACAAAATTCAAGGCCTTATTTTTGTTTGTGCTTTTGTTCATATTCACACCCCCAACACCCTCCGCCATCCCCTTACTCTCAATTTACACCTTACAGAGAGTACCAATCACAAATGTCCAAAGATATGCTAACAAATTTGAAGTAGTCTTCTATTGGAAGGGTCTGTAAAGCTTCTCTTATGGCCAATGGTCCTTTGAATTTGGGAAACAAACATAACTGATGTTATATTTATGTATAGATTTTTGTAACTTGGATAAAAACTCTTAATCTTGGAAGACACTTTCAACTTGTCCAAGATTGTGACTGATAAAGGAAACAAATAAACCAATAGAGAAGAAAGGGGATAACCAAGAAATAAAGTAATTCATCCACATCTTCCTTAATGATTCACAGACGGACAGGAATGCCAACTCACCCTGTGTCCACAGAAGCTGTTTTAGGGTTGCCTTTCAGGAGTTGGGCTGCTGCTAACATAAATATATTAAAGAACCGATTTGGATGTTCACGATACACTGAGTTTTGACCTGCTGAGAGTGATGTGAAATCATGAAATAAATATCACAGCAGGCAATTCTACCAGAAGAACTGATCAGTTCCACGTGTCATCTTCCTTACAGAGGGGCTGGGGGTGGGGCAGAAGTGGGGTGGGGGGTGGGGTGGACCTGCAATGTTGGCAGCTCCGTCGATAGAAAAGAAGATAGGGAGCTGTTCTAGGGTTGTTTCTTCCCCTCTTCCTGGAGCAGATTATAATTTAGAAATGTTTGAGAATGACAAGAAGCCGTGGGAGACCCCTTCTATTGAATAGGTCTGCGATTAGAGACCCCTGATGACTGGCCAGAGAGACTTAAATAATGCAATACCAAATCTGGTTTTAGTGTGCAGTGTTAGGTTGAAGAATGCAGAAAACCTCCAGAATTTAATCTTTAAAGGGTTACTTTTAGCAGACCAATGTGTGCTCAAAAAAATTAGAAAATAATTCAGAAGAAAATGAAACGAATGAGTAGTAATGCAGAGAAAGCACATCATTTGCAAGAGGAAGAAGGAGCAACTTCTTTCCGTATGAACTAAACCCATAAGGAGCTCAGGCCCGGTCAGTTGGGGAACTTCTACCTGTTTAGCTTACAGAGAAGTCACAATTATTGCTAGAGAGAGAAGACATCTTTGGCCAAAATGGCGGGGCGGCGGCGGGGAGGGTGCTGGTGAGGAAGATTGAGGGGAAAGGTTGTATTTGAAGGAACAGATCCAGACTTTAAAAGGAGCTATTCCCATTAGCGTGTCTATGCTAAAGGAAGTAAACCAAGATTCCTCTTTTGGCCCTACCTGTTTCTCCTTTCTCCTGAAAGCACAGTGGTATGTTTCCTACAGGCTCCATTCTCCAAAATAACAACAACGTACTATAAAATGTTTTCGTGAAATACTGGCAACAAAAATTACATTGACTGGATTGGCCATAATAACAAATAATCTGTTGCACAAAGGTAACCCTTGCTTCATATAATCTGTCATTCTGTAACACTATTAACTTCCATTTTTATTATGCTCTTCAATTTTCCAAGACTCCCATTTCTGTTAATTTGCTCTGTAAGATAAGAGAAATATGGGTTTTCCTGCTTTTAATGATGAAGAAAATAAAGCACTCAAAATATCACACCATTAAATCTAAGTGTGGAACATACCTCCTGGTTGCAAATTCATTTAAAAAATTAAAAATTAAACTCTCCATCCTAGGTATATCCCAGCCCCCTCACCCAGCTGTACATTTCAATTATAATACATAATGTGGTTTGTAACTAAATATTAGAATTTTTAATATGTCACCAATCAAGAATAAGCTAACAAAATCTATTCAATTTACCATTATAACACAGCCCTGACACAAGTGATGTTTCATGGACAATTGTTGCATGAATGACAGATGATTTTCCTTTCATCAAATAGTAAGTAATCTTCGTTTCTTGTAATTTAACTGTAGCTGTACATCAACGATATCACCGGTAGCTAACTGTTCCTTGCTACATCAGCGGCAGTTTGCTCCTGTACATATCTTTGCACGTACACATCTCTTTCCCGTAGTAGAGTGTGTACTCTGAACTACACATGGCTATCAAACACCTAGTGCAGGCCCATATCCTATGGTGATACTCAATAAATATTTGAAAAATGAAGTTTTTCTTCATTTTAAAATTATTCTTAAAGTTCTAAAAGTATCACTTAAAGAAACACTCTGAGCCAGTCTTGGCAGGGTATGCCTGTAATTGCAGAACTCCAGGAGGCTAAGGCAGGAGGATTCCAAGTTTGACACCAGTCCGGGGACCTTAGTAACTTAGTGTCTCAAAATGGAAATGCAAAAAAGGATGAGGATATCTATCAGGGTGAAGGACCTGGGTTGAATCCCCAGTAGAACTCAGAGAGAGAGAGAGAAAGAGAGAGAGAGAGAGAGAGAGAGAGAGAGAGAGAATGAAAAGAAAAACTAAAAAGAAGAGACTCTCTACTGACACTGTAAACCTTTAATGGATTTCAGGATATCAAATCCCATACATATTTTCTAGTGAGTAAATAATTTTCACTTGATCGGGAGCCTTGAGAACCATCACTCCACTGTATTTCCATCCAAGTAAGGTTAAAACTTTCCCTAAAAAGAGAAACTTAAGCCAGGATAACAGAGAAAGTAAAGGTAAAAGTGAACCTCAGACTGGCCACTGAGCGCTGACGTTTCTTGTTAATGCACTAACATTTCCCAGAATTATTATCAGCTGGCTATGGGATTCTCTGACACAGATAAAGCTCTTCTGTACGTTCTGCTTCTCATGTTTATAGGGACATCAAGGCCTTACAAGTGAGTGTGAGAAATGCCCTGGTAAAAGTTTTGACCTAACATTCTATATAAGTTACACATTGTGAAACTAGAAGACTGAACATTTCCAAAAGATTTCCTTCACACCTCAAAGGGAGAAGTGACATTTTCAATTCTTGCTTCTCAATCAAGAATAAAGTTCTCCAAGTTTAAGAAGGGAAACAGCAGTAATTCAGAGACATTGTAAAGGTCAGTAGCATATGACATAGAACTAAAGTCTGTGAAGAAAATCACTACTGAAAAAGAATAAAGCTGTCCTTTCAACCTTCAGATACACTAATTAAAAAGATATCTTCCCAAAGAAAAAATGCTAAGTCAGTTACTTTACAAAATAACAGGCGAGTTTTACTGAAGTTCAATTTTACATAACCAAGAGGTTCTTAAATGTCATTCAAAACCCTACACAAATGGTAGTGATGGTGAAATAAAAAGAGACATTTCATTGCTTATATGATTCGAATGTCTGAATTTTCTGGCTCCTAGTCTTCATTTATTAACGATTATACCTTGTCTTCCTTATCTGTGTACTATAAGCCAAACCTGAGAGCTGAGTCCCTTAAATTCCAGAGAGAACTACATTTATCTTTATACCCAAAACATAGCTGTCTGCCCATTCCATTGCCAGTTTTTGATCACTTGTTTTGGTCTTTGTGTTTTTATTCCTAGAAGTCAGAAAAAAATGTGAAAAGCATCTTAATACAAATCTATTTACTCTTAGTATGAAAGTCCTGCATGTGGATATTTTCATATTTCCATTCTTAAAAATTTCTCAGCTCATATATTAACTTCAGTTTTATTGTTGTTATTGTTGTTAGTAGTACTGAGATTTGAACTGAGGGACTTGTGCCTGCTAAGAGTCTCTCCTACACTGAGATATGTCCCCAGTCTCCACTTTCAGCTTTGCTACAATAATGCTAAAGATTTGATCCTCTGATTGACACAAAAATTATAATTTATAAATATGTCTAACATTTGAGTTTGGGGATTTAGCTCAGTGGCAAAGTGCTTGCCTAGCAAGCGCAAGCCCCTGAGTCCCATCCCCACCACCAATAAATAAGCAAATAAGTAAGCAACTCTAACATTGAAGACCCACATCCACTCATTTGCTTTATCTGCCACAGAATACAAAAATATACCCTCAATCCTGACAACGACTTCAAGCTGAATCTCTAAGAATACAAGTGTGGGGTAATTGCAGTACCCAGTAGGAAGTTAAAGGAATCAGAACAGGCCATTCCAAAATCATCTACTTTGGCATAAGTGTTGTTTTGAGCTAAAGGCGAACTAAAAAGCAGCAGGAGGAATTTTCTCCTCTCTCTCCATCTGCTAAAACCAGGGCATAAATTCCCTTTTATAAAGCTGACATAAGTCTCCATTTGTCCAGGTATTTCTCTCTCCAGTACCAGAAAAAGGCAAGTAACTCTTCTCTGCAGAGCGCACCATTCTAAACAGCTCTTGTCTGCTGTGCATTTCTTCATTAGATTGCTGCAATTTATTTCTTCTAGGAAGCCGAAGCCCCTCCTTCATCATTTAATTCTTCACAGTTTATTGCCCCTTGGTAAAGTGCTATATATGCCCATGAGTCTTAAATATCTCTTTGAGTTTGTGCTTCTCATTTATGAGGCTTCATGCAGATAAACATATCAACACCAATAAAGCAACACGTGGCGATAGAACATCAGCAACATCAGTGGGCCTGGTAGAACAGGGATTCCAGACACTGTCTTTGCACAGAAACACTGATTTGAAACACTAATCTTCCACCAGGGAAAAATGCCTCATAAGAGCTCCAAAATCCACTTGAGCAGCAACAGTAAACAGGTAGAGCACAGAGGCGAGAAAGACACAGGAAACAGCAGAAAGGAAGGTTATTGTGCCTTATCACGGTCCCCAAGGCACATTCTGTGAAGCACTGAAAGGGATGACTGTGGCCCAAGTTCTCCTTTGGAAGAAGGGGAAAGTGAATGTTTGACTCTACCATGAACTACGGCACAAACCAGCATGGATACGCTCCCAGAAATCCAAGTTTCAACCTCACCCGCCTGTAGACCCCAAGAAGCCTCCTGCCTTCTACCCCTCCAGAGAGCCGACCCAGAATCTCTGCATGGACTGGGAGGTGGAGGGCTTACCCTGTCAGAGTCAGCCTTCAAAGACTAGAAGAGGTGGTTTCTTTTTCAAATGAGCACAAGGATACAGGATCCCAGGGAAGTAGGAAAGAGTAACACCACCAAAGGGACAAAAAACGTTGAAGTAAGTGGTCCTAAAAAGTAGAGACATATGAACTGCTTGACAACAAATTCAATATAATCACCTCAAAGAAGCCAAATGAGCTACAAGGGAACACAGATTGATAATTAAGCAGATTAGAAAAACAATGCATGAATAAAATTAGAAGTTTCACAAAGAGATGCAAACCTTTAAAATGCAAATTATTGAACAGAACAGTGATTGAAGTGAGCATTTTAGCAGACAATTTCAACAACACTCTCTTACAAAGGAGAACCCATGGAGTTAAAGGCCAGTCATTTGAAATGATAAATACTATTAAAATTATTAATAGTCACATTATAAGAATCCAAGAAATAGAAGAAAAAGAAAAAGGGTAGAGAGGTTATTTAAAGGAATAATAGCTGATAGTTTCCCAACTCTAGAGAAGGGAATAAACACCCAGACTCATGAAGCCCAAAAGACTCAGATTAGGTGGAGCCCAAAGAGGTCTATATTGAAGTATGTTATAATGAAGATGTCAAAATTCAAGGAAAGACTTTTAAACTAGCAGACAAGTTGGACTCATCACATAGAAGGGGCTCTATCAGGCTATCAGCAGATTTTGCAGTAGAAATCTTGAAAGCTCTGAAAAAGTAAGAAGATATATTCAAAATCATGAAAGGCAAAAAGTACCGACCCAAAATACTACACGTAAAAAACTGTCTCTGAGAAATGAAGGCACGATATAGGCTCCCAGACAAGCAAAAACTAAGCGGATTCATTGCCAGAAAAATCTGCCATACAATAAATAGTAAAAGGAATTATTTGATTTGAATTTAAAAGACACTAAAATGCAACATGATGTCATAAGAAGATAAAATCTAAGCAGTAAAATAATGCAACACGATGTCATAAGAAGATAAAATCTAAGCAGTAAAATAGAGGCGAATACAGAGAAATGTAATATGTTAATGGTGATGCATAAATCATTCTTCACTCTAGCATAGAATATAGAAAACAAAAGAATTAACAGTAACTACAACCACAAAAATTAGCTTATGGGTAATAATAGAAAATGAAGTAAATTCTTTTTTGTTTTATTTGTTTTACTTTGTTTTGTTTTTTAAGATCGGGTCTCGCTATACAGTCCAGGCTGGCCTTGAATTCACTATGTAGCCCAGGCTGGCCTGGAACTAATAGAAATTCTCCTGTTTCAGCCTCCTGAGTTCTGAGCATACAGGCAGCTCACTACATGCCCAGCTGCCTAATTACACGCCCAGCTCTAAAGTTAATTCTTCATGAGTAAACAGTACTAGATGTAAACTGTAGTTTTTATATAAAATTAAAGTTTCCATAAGCTAAAAAATTAGGTTACTTTAACCATAAGAAGTTTTGTACAAACCTCATGGTAAGTACAAAGAAAAACTTATAACAGGTACAAAAAAGAGAAGAAAACAAAGTATATTACTAAAAAAAATCACAAAACACAAAAGAAGAGAGGAAGAGAGGAAAAAAGAACTGCAAAACATATTGAAAACAATTAATAGATTGGTAATAACAAGTCCTTACCTATAAAAATTAATTTAAATGCAGCTGGATTAAATTTACCACTTAAAAGACATAGACTGAATAGATTTTTTAAAAAGAATGCAATTGTATTCATTCTACAATAGACTATATTTAAGGGCAAGCACTCACTGAAGTTAAAAGAATGAAAAAAGAAATGCCATGCATATGGTAACCAAAAAGAGCATAGCTCTCTACACTATAACAAGTAGATTTTAACTCAAAAATTGCCAAAGATATGGCATTAGATAATATAAATGGGTCGATTCAATGGGCTTCATAGTTATATATGCAACCAACACAAAAGCACCAAAATTCACAAAACAAACATTAACATATCAGAAGGGAGAAATTGGTAACAATAGCATAATTTAAAGTGATTTCAATGACACACTTAGACTAATGCACAGATTCTGCTGGAAGAGAAACAGTAAGGGGACAGCAGACTGAAACAACAATACAAACCAAGAGAAGCTAGAGATAAATACAGAACATTCAACCCACAGTAGTGGAATATTCAGTCTTCTCAAGCATACATGGAATATTTTCCAAAATAGATTACATGCTATGTCACGAAATAAATCTTGACACATTTAAGACTGCTGAAGTCATTCTAAATGTCTTTACTGACCACAATGGAATGAAAGTAGAAATCAACAGCTAATGAAAATCAGAAAATTTTACAAGTACATGAAAATTAAACAACACATTATTGCACAATCATGGAGTAAAAGGAGAAATTAAAAGGAAAACTAAAAAATGTTTTAGAATAGATGAAAATACAGCATAGGAAAATTTATGGAATGCAATGAAACAAAGAGAAACTAATCATAATAAATAATAGTAATAACTGCCTGCGTTAAACAAAAAATCTCAAATAAACAATCTAAGAATACACCTTGAGGAAACGGAAAAGAAAGTAACAAACTAAGTCCAAAGTAAGCACAAGGAACAAATCAATAGAGAATTTGGGCGGAAATAAGTGAAACAGAGGTTAAAAATATAATAGAAATAAATGAAGATGAGATCTGGTTCTTTGAAAAGACAAATCTTTTGCTACGCTAAGAGACAGAAGTTTCTATTAAAATCAGAAATGAAAGATCTGACATTACAGTCAATACCACTGAAAAGATCATAAGTGATTATTATGAATAATTACACACCAACAAAGGAGCAGCCTAGACCAAAGAGATAAATTCTTAGAAATGCATATTTTATCAAGACTAAATCAAGAAGGAATAGAAAGTTTAAGTGTACCAGCAATAAGGAGACAGAAACACTATTCAAAGGTCTTAAAATGAACAAAAATAAAAGTCTAGGACAAACTGGCTTCATAGCTAGCGAGTCAACCAATTAAAGAAGAAGTAAAAAAATAAAAAAAAAATTTTAAAAAAGAAGAAATAATATCAGTTCTTCTTAAAGTTAAAAAAAGCAGGAACAAAATTATCTTTTGCAGATGACATTATACAAAGAGAAACCTGAAGACTACACAAAAACACAAACATTGAAATAGTAAGCAGATTTAGCACAGGTGTAAAATACAAAGTCAATGTTTAAAAATCCATTGTATTTCTAAATGCTAACAATAGATTATCCAAAAAGAAAATTAAGACAATAACTCTATCTGTGACACCAAAAATAATAAAATAACCAAGGAAGTCAAAATTTGGTACACTGAAAACTATAAAATACTGAATAATTAAATCAGAAACAAATAAATGGCAAAAATACTTGAGGTGTTGAAAACCTTGGGGATTTCTATGTTCACAAATTTTATTAGTATTGCTAAACTATTGATATAATCCATATTGATCTACAGAGTCAGTGTGGTCCTGCCAAGGAAAGGGTTAAAAAATGACGCCAGTCACTGAAATGCAGCCAAATGACCTTCTGTAAGTCCCCATCAAAATCCCAATGTGATCCTTTAGTGGCATAAAAAAGAACAACCATAAAATTCACATGAAACCACAAAAGAACCAAATACCCAAGGAAATTTTCAGAAAGAACAAAGCCACAGGCATCAAACTTCTGATTTCAAAATATATTAGAAAGCGAACTAATAAAAACAGTATGGCATTGTCACAAAAATGAACCAAGGGCCAACGAAACAGCAGAGGACACACAAAACCACACGTACACAGTAAAACGATCTTTGGCAAAGGGGAAAGAATAGCTTCTCCAATAAATGGTGCAGGAAAACTGGATGCACATATATAATACAAAACAATGAAACCGGGCCATTGTCCTACAAAATAAGCAAAATATCAACTCAAAATTTATTGAAGATGTACTAAGACTTGAAATCATAGCACTCCTAAGAAAAAACAATAGGGAATAAGTTCCTTAATGGTCTTGGCAATAATTTCTTAGATATGACACCAAAAGCACAGACAACGAAAGCAAAAGTAAAATGGTGCTGTATGAAACTAATATGCTTCTGCACAGCAAAGGAAACAACAGAATAAAATGTAATCCTCAGAATGGAACAAAATATGTGCACACTATATATTTATAAAGGGTTAGTACTGCATCTAAAATATATAAAGTACTCCTACAACTCAACAACAGAACACACAATTTAAGGAAAGGGGGGGTAGAAAACCCCAAATAAATGAGAGAGAAAAATGATAAAAATCCTCCTTTCTACATGACTGTACATGGTGAAAACAAGTACATTTTCCTGTCAATACCGAAGGCAATAAGACAAGGAAGGACTCAAAGAAATACCAGGTACCACTCTCATGGTTGTCTTGTAGCTTTAGAAGTATGATTAAGATCTTGGCTTCTTTATTTCACTGCTGGAAGGAAATGAAACTCAAAGTTGTGAAGCAACTGGATGGATAAGGACAGCTAGATACTCAGAGCTGAAGGTAGAACGGTGTCTCTTGAGGCCATTTCCCACCACACTTTGTTCTTTTATTAATGTGCAGCACAAGAAGATCAAGGTAGATACACAAATGGAAAAGAACAATAAATGAGTTAAAGAAAAAAAAGAAGTAATTCTTAAAGATGGACAAAAGACCTGAATAGACAGACATTTCTCCATAAAAATATGCATGTGATCAACAGATACATATAAAAGCACTCGATGCTAGCAAAATGCAAATCAAAACCACTAAAAGATATCACCTCTAGTATGTTAGGATGCCTGTTATCAAAAAAGCAAATGGTAACAAGGCTGAGAAAGAAGTGGCAAAAAGGGAATATTGTTGGTGAGCATGTAAATTGGTGAAGCCAGAAAACAGTATGGCAGTTCCTCGAAAAATTAAAACTACAGGGGTTGGGCATTTAGCACAAGTAGTAGACTGCTTGCCTGGGAAGCTCAAGGCCCTGAGTTCGATCCCCAGCATGCCCTTCCCTGCCCCCCCAATCAAAACTACAATGATCATATGACCTAGTAATTGTACTTTTTGACATATATCAAAGAAACTGAAACTAGAAATTGAAAAGATACTTGCGCTTCCACGGTAAGTGCAGTGCTATTCACAATGGTCAAGATGGAGAAGCAACATAAATGTTATGAGTGGGTAAATAAAGAAAATGCAATATATACATACAGTGGGATATTATTCAAGTTTAGAAGAGAAGGAACTTCTACACTTGGTTTAACCTGCTTGGTTTGACCTGAAGAAAACTGTTCTAGTAAAGTAAGCCAGATACAGAAAGATACATATTACATGATACCCTTTATACAATGAAGCTAAACTGTCCAAACCTACAGCAGAGTGGAATGATGGTTGCCAGAGGGGAAAATAGGGAAGTATTCATCAAAGAGCAAGTTTTCATTATCCAAGATAAGAAGTCCTGGGGAACAACTGCATAGTCCCTCTAGTTAAGACTAAGGTGTTATATACTCAAATATATACCAACAGAGTTGAATTTATGTTCGGAATTCTTATCATAAAATAATTGTAATAAAGAAGTCTGAAGGAAACTTTTGTAGATTGTGGACAGGTTTATGGCAGATTATAGTGATGGTTTCATGTGTGTATTTATCTCCAAACCAATCAAGTTGTATGCATTGAATATGCATAGCTTTTTGAATGCCACTCATACCTCAATAAAGTGGTTTCCAAAAGAAAAGCAGCATACAACTTTTTGCCTGTTAATCTGTCTTTTGTCAATTTAATTTGTAGGATCCCAGATACTGAATCTAAAAGGGTAAAGAAAAAGCTTTCCTTTCTAACAATGCTTTTGGCTGTAAGAAATAGAAAAGGCATACATTATATAGGAGTCTAGAGCTATGGCGAGGGTAGGAGCCAGCCCACTATACCATGAGTAACTGTAGTCTTTTCCATGTCTTCCACACTGCCATTATCGGAACATGGATGTGTGTCCTCAGCTTGTCCTTTCTTGGCAGCAAGATAGCTTCAGCAACTTCAAATATTATACCCTTACACAATAATATGCTAAAGAGAGAATAGAGGAACAGCATATCTTTTTTCTTGTATCTCTAAATAAGAATTGCTAAAGCTGTCCCAGAGTTATCCAACTGATTTCCCTTCATAACTCACTTGCCAAAATTCTGTCACAAGCCCATGCCAAATGAATCACTTGGCAGGCTATGGAATTACCATAATTGGCTTGGACAAATCAAGCTTCACCCTTGGAGCTCGGGAAGAAGCCAAATTCTCCTGGTGTTCAAAGTCCCTGGGCAAAGCATGAACAAAATTAGTGAATGCTTATATGCCACCATACTGCTTTGACTCTCTTGGATGCTAACACTATCTGTTTGGTTTGCTCGCCCATTTTTATCCTCTTTTCTCCTACTTTCATTACAGCATACAGAAAATGCTGACTTATTTGTTTTATTTTTCACGACTTTAAGTTTGTAGTACCAGCTTAGAGTTCCCACTAGACCACTTTGTGGCCTCTCTTATAAATAGTCTCGCATTCAGTTCACAAAAGAAGCACTTACAAGCACATTAAGCAATGCAACCATCCATTAACCTTCTCACTCTCTGAAGAGTAGCAATATAATTTACTCAAGATACCTGAGGGGCAGGAAGTAGGTACAAGTCCAGCTGATTCTAATGCTTTCGTTCTTCAGCCTAAAAGATTGTGATGTTTATGATACCTTTGAACTCAAGAGCAAGACTCACATTTCTCACAGTGATACATTAGCAACAGTTAGTAAATATTTATTGGGCAAATTAATCAATGTGTGTTATTCTTTTTGTGACTCTCCTCTACACTCTGGCTGCATAAAGATGGGCTTTTGGAAGCTCATTAAACCTTGATGTCTATCTGTGGTCTGAGTCTCCTTTACTCCAATCTAGATTCACTCTGCAAAAATAACCACCGCTCCATGTTAAGACTGAGCCATCCTATTTCACAAGGCTTCCTAGATCTGGCTTGATCACTTCACATCCTTGTCTGGAGAATATAATGATGGCATTGTTACTTCCAATATCCCAGAGTTCAGAAGACTCCGCTGAAGAGTATTCTAACACGGCTGTGGGGCAAGGCCTTCCGTGAGTTCCTCTTTGCCACACTCCAGGGTTCTGTCTTTTGATGACCCTCAAGCACTATTCTGTTCACTTGGCAACTGGCTCAGCACTCTCTCCCTTAGGCCCTTTCAATATTTTACCTCTACCTGCAATTCTCTTTCTACCAGTTCTGCCTTCTGAACTTATCTCCAGAGCCCCACCCCATCCAGTGGGCTTGCCAGAGAGCCCCGGGCAGTCCTAGATACACCTTCCCCAAGTTCTTTCAACCATTTTAACAAGAGCTTCAGTTTGGTTTGGATTTTTAACAAATTTTTTCTTCCCCCGTTGGGTGGTAAATCTTACTACTTTTCAAAAAATTATTACCACTGCCTTTTATTGCCCTTGTAATATGGAAAATACTTAATAAATACGTGCTAATTAAAATTTTGAATTGTACATACATATACTCCAAGCAAGGAACGTTTCCAATATTATTATAAGACAAGTGTCCTGTGTCAGTTGTAGTATCTCATTTTCAGTCTTTTCTCAGAGTCTCATCAGATTCAGCGACAGAAAAGCGTTAGAGGAAAGAATGTTCTGCAAGTTAAATCTGACATCAAAACACTGATTGGAAACTAGTTTATTGAAGACTTCTGTTCATATAGGCCAAATAGTACAGCACATAAATGTTGGTCACCTAATCGATTCAATGCTGTTATCTGGCTGTCCAAAGCACTTCCAATATTTCACATTTTTTCTTTATTTATTCTTTCTCTTTCTTTTTTTTAATTTTCTTGGTCTATCAAGCATTGTAGAACATTCAGACTGATAAATTGAAAAATTATTCTGAAACAATTATCAATATACTCTTCAGTTTCCCTACGACTTAGTCCAAATGGAACATTAATGACAAATCATACTGGCTCTTCCAAACTTGAACGAACAAATTTCTGGCCTGCTGTTTGATTATAAAAATTTAGAGCTATCTGCACTGCTTCGTAAGAGTTTCTCCTTTCACGACTAATGCACATTGCCATGGTGATTGTCCCATCACTGAGGATTTCTGTTTCGTCTTCTAGGACGCTAACCTTAGGAAATGTAAGTTTGCTTTGCTCATTGAGAACTTCAAGTCCCTAGACGAGGGCCCAGCTCATAATACAGGCACCCAGTCATTCTTTGTTTGAATGAATGGATAAATTTATAGCTTTTATAACTACATATTTATTTAAACAGACATTTCCATTTTTTTTTTTAAATTTTAAACCAAGAGCATGTATTGGTACATTCTACATACATTGGTCACATTCATTACATTTATTCTGTACCTATACATGGTGCATCTTGGTTCTCCCCC